>CM067481.1:3546001-3569056 GCA_034552555.1 Semaprochilodus insignis
GTAAATGTGATTGGTTTTAGTCACCTCCTCATTTGTTCTGAGACCTCTCCCTGGCTATGATTGGTTCTAATCACCATAACATTTGTTTTAAGACCCCCCAATGATTGTTCTTCATCATCAAGACTTTAATTCTGAGAGCTCTCCTGACTGTGACTGGTCCTAATCATTGCCTCATATGTTCTAAGACCACCAGGACTACGACTGGTCCTAATCGCCTGACTGTTCGTTCCGAGTCCTTCCTGGTCTAAATCATCATGTCACTTGTTCCGAGACCTCCCCCTGACTATGACTGGTCCTATTCACCACATCGCTCATTCCAAGACTTTAAGCTGACTGTGATTGGTCCTAATCGCTTCGTCAGTTATTCTAAGACCTTCCCTCAACTGTGATTGGTCCTAAACACCAGATCATTCGTTCTGAGACTGAATTTGTTCTGAGACTTTCCCGGGCTGCAGTTGGTTACTGCCAGCTTGAGCTATTGTTTTATGATAAAATGATGACGACAGTTTTGAGATAAGCTTTTGATCTAAACCCATTCATGGTGTAGAGGGGTACATGGAGGGTCCCCCAAAACATGCAAGGCAAAATAGTACTCAAAAAACATATCTGCTTAGATTTACCACTGTGACATCATCATCACCATAAAGTCTGAAATGCAAAATGTGTATAAAGACCTAAAAAGTTTGAGCGCTGAAAAGTTCAAGATGCAAACAGATATTTACTTAATATGCCCAGTTGCTGCAAAAACCACATGCTCATTAGTATTAAAACAGTGTGATAAGCTAGACGTAGCCAAACTCGTACGTGCCAATATTAAAGTCTTGTATTGCAATATTATGACTGCTTGACCAAGTTTCTTTCTGGTTCCTCCTTTTCTCAGGATTTGTTATTCAGCAGTGAGTAAGCAGATTGACAGGCACTTTGAGGAAACACTCAGGCAGCTCTTGCTTTCAAGTGGAGTAACTTTTCACAGCCTGCCATTTGACTTCCACTTTACGGCTGATAGTGAAAGAGGAGCTAGTACCTGCTTCTGTGCAAAACCAGCTAGCCAAACCAGCCTTATTTACTGTCCAGATGACCTCTGATCTTAATACTAACAGTCAAAAATGTAATACCAGATTAGTCTGAATTATTCTCAGTTTGCTTTCAGATTTTTTGCCCCAGATTTTTATCTTCTTAAAAAAAAACTTCTAAATACTTTTATTTTTGTTTAGGGATTACCTTTTATTACCTAAAAATGATCTGCAATTTGCCTGGAATTAAAGGCTAAAAACTTGCCACATGTTATTTTCAGGTTGTGTCATTTACCTAAAAAATTCGTTGAAATTTGACAATCATTCAAATGATTTTAGTAAATGCTATTTTGAGATTTACATAAATATATTTTTATATTTAAATTGTAATTTCTTTCAGACTACAATACAGAAATTTTGCTTTGAGGATACAGTTACCTTTCCAGTGGTTATCTGAATATTTTAAATGTAAAATTAATTTAAAGAAATGCTAAAGTTTGTTTTGATATCACGTCAGTAACCTGGAAAATGCTGTGACAAAGGTTATAGTAATTTATACAAGAACTTAAAATATAATTTTTAGATATTTATTTACTTGAAAAAGTGTTTAAAATATTTTATGAAATTTGCCAAAAAAAAAACTGTACATTTAATTTAAAAAATATTAATTTAATTAAAAAAAAGCATAATGTTCATCTAGAAAATGCTGTTAAATTTGAAATAAAAAAAATCATTGTAAGATCCATCATTTACTTGAAAAAGTTTTTAACTGTAATTTACAAACTTTTTCAATTATACTGTTATTTCTCTGAAAAAAAAAAAAATTGAAATTGCCAGTAAATAATACACATTTTTGTCAAAGTTTGTTTTGAGACCACATTGTTTACTTAAATATGCTGAAATCTGGCAAATAATTGAAATTTGCCAGTAGGAACAATGCTGCCAAATTTTATTTCTAACACAAAAAAATTGCTTTTTAAAAATACATTGCAAAATTTGGTGACAATTTGCCAAATGTTACTGAGATTATATTGTTTTGAAAAATGAAATAATTTAAATACTTTTTAAAACCATTTTCTCTGATTTTGTTTTGTGGCCAGAATGGAACATTTTAATTTTACAATTATTATTATTATTATTATTATTATTATTATTATTATTGAGATCATGTTGTTTACCTTAAAAAAAGCTGTGAAATTTGCCAGCAGCAAAACCAAAAGCTGCTAAATTGTTTTTTAATGACCATTTTCAACATAAAAATGCTTTGAAATTTGATTTGACAGTGATTAAAATATTTAGCTACATTTTATCTATGTACATTCATTAAAATACTTTAAAATTGGTGTGTCAAACTGTAAAACCAGTGTTTCTTAAAACTACACACTGATTATTAATGTTTTTTTTTTTGTTATTAACAAACATATGTCATCAGCACTCTCTGAAAAACAACCAAACAATGGGTTTAAAATCAGCACATTCTCTACAGAGGATGCCATTCAGCTCTATTTCTCTTCAGTGCTAATATTTGTTCTGGCAACTATACATGGACACACATACGCACACATACACACACACACACACATCCTCAGTTGCCCCCACAGGAGGGTGACTTGGCTGGAATCGGCCCATTGATTCCGTGCTGTTGGGTGTGACCTCAGTGACCTCGGTGACCCTTGGCTCTGAATGACCCAGAGCTGTACGTGACCTGCACCGGGCAGGCCTAACTTTACCTGCCAGCTCTTAAGTTCCTGTCGCAGCCTTGTTAACTCTAGCCTTCCCCTTCAGGCCTGCCAGAACAGAACCGAGACACAGCTGGCCTTTGTGCTCCTGTAACAGCTAGCTAATCACGACGGGATATGAGGCCTGACTTTACGTCCACTCACACCCTCGTACGCATGTTTTACTCTGGGACTTTAGAGGCCCCTTTCAAAAGCATCAAAACCTTCCTCTTTTCCTTTTTCCTGTGCTCTTGTAGGGTTTCGGCTGTTCTAGAACTCATTGGATGGAATAGCCTATAGCTAATTAGCTATTAATAGCTAGTAATACCTGGACAGGGATTAATATCATGAGGGTGAAAACTGCAAGCACACTCGGGCTTTGTTCCATTAAATGCTTATTCAGTTACTCTGCGGGTTAATATTTATATGTACGGTTGATATTGTACCACCTGCAGAGGAAGTCATGAAAAGGAAGCCTTGTTTCCTTTGTAAACGTTTTTTTATTTTTTTGCCTTAATGGAACCGCCGTTATTAAGCAAAATAGTGCTTTCAGAGCTGAGGCCTGTACTTCGAGTTCCACGTGCGCTCAGATGGCCAAGCTTTGGGACGGCAGACGTTCCAGCCATGATCAAACCCCTATGCCCCCGTCGCTGCCCCTATGCTGGCCATAGCTGGGCTCAAGGTCTTTGTTCTCAGCTTTCTTTTTGGGGGGGTCACATGACTCCTGTTAAAGATTTACCTGTCATGGGCAGGCTTGTTGCCGCTTGGTTGAATCTGATCTCTGCCGTCCAATGATTCCAACCAGCCTCTCCAATAAGAACCTAAGCAGACAAAAGGACTGAGCTGCTCTCAGACCACCTATCAGTACAAGGGTCCAAACTTGGGTCCATAGTTCTCAAGCAGCATCTCAGCGTGTTGCTCTACGTACATTTGGGTGAAGCCACAGTAGAAGCATTTTGGTAGAAAAGAGATTTGTTGGTGTGAATAACCTTGGAATGCTTTACGGTGGAATTCCACCATTATTTTCTTCACCGTGGTGGTGATGGGAAGCAGGGGGTCAATATACAGCTCTGGAAAAATTTAAGAGACCACCTGAAAATGATCAGTTCCTCTAGTTGTACAGTTTCTGGGTTTGTGTTTGACCAAAATGAGCAGTTCTGTTTGATTCTATACCCTACTGGAAACACGTCTCCCAAATTCCAGATCAAATATTGTATTTAGATCTGTTTATTTACAAAATCACTAATGACCCTCCAGAAGCCTGTTTTTTGAACCATGCTCGCTGTGCATTTCACCCCACCCACCGCTTGACAGGCTCTCTGTAGGTCACTTGAGGTCATCTGACGGTGGTTAAGTGACATTGGAATGAGGTGGCGCTCATCACAGTCAGTAGAGAGTGGTTTTGGCCCTCTGCCAGTCTGTAGCTGTGTTGTCCTGTGTGTTCGCTGCTTGACCTTGTTCTTATGAACCAGACGCTCACTGTATCTGCCAGTAAAGCTAGAACCCAACCTTCTGTTCCTCACTAAGAACCTGCTGTACATGTGGAGATGCTTCCATATTTTATTTGATATTTCCAGAGCTGTATATACAACACAAATGCAGTTATTATATTTCCCATCCAAAGCCTCCAGTGAATCTACAATCCAGTCGTTATATATAATGCTGACGATTGAAAACAGTGGTTAAAGAAATATTGGGAAACAATGTTGCAGACATCAGGCAGCACATTCATAATCATCTTGTGTAATAGGTTTCTGTGAAGCAGCTTTGAGATGCTTCAGAGATCTGTTCCTATCACCACCACTGTGAACACTGTGAAAGGGTTCTGCCTAGAAATGCTGTTCCTTTGAAAGCTTCTTTAGGGACCCAAATGTGGTTCTTCTATGGCATTGAATTCATTTTGGCACATTTATCCTTTGCGAGTAAACAATACGGAACCAAGATCGTGCCCACTAATCGTATAAATACATAGCTGTCCTGTGAAAATTTAGATTTGTTACATATTTATCATGTTTTTTTCCCAGTTTTTTTCCCAAAAATCCAACATATGGTGATAAATTGACCATTAAAGATGCTCCAAATTACTCCAGCATCAATCGTAAAATAATAAAAGTTCATCACCCATAACTTGTTCACTATCTCCTATTGACGTTGCACTTCAGGTTCGAGGTTTTTCCCAGTTTTCCAGTTTTTGCTATGTTGCTTTAAGAAAGAAAGCACTGTTTTGGGAAAAACCCAACATTTGGTAATGAACTGACTATTAAAGATGCTCCAAATTATGCCAGCTTCAGTCGTAAAACAATAAACGTTCATCATCCTTAACTTGTTAACTGTCTCCTATTGACATAGCACTTCAGGTATGAGGTTATTCCCGGTTTTCCAGTTTTTGCTATATTGCTTTTAGAAAGAAAGCACTGCTTTGGGAAAAATCCGACATTTGGTGACGAATTGACCATTAAAGATGCTCCAAAATATGCCAGCTTCAATCTTAAAACAGTAAACGTTCATCATCCTTAACTTGTTCACTTTCTCCTATTGACATAGCACTTCAGATCCGAGTTTTCCCCCCACGACGGCAGCTACACCATAGGACGCTAATCCCTAGTTCAGCCAAGACGCTTTACAGACCACTGGTACCCACCAAGTCACACGCAAACATGAAAAAGCCAGCTATCCTTTCTCCTTAAAGCATGTTACACGTGGCCAAGAGCAATCAAAATGCCGAATACAAAGTGAAAGTAATAGCGGTAACTCACAGTGGCCGCTCTGAGGGGTGCTCTGTGGGGTGCTCTGAGTGACAGCTCCAGCAGCACTAGCACATGTGGGGATGCGCCTCAGTGTCTATGTGCGTATGTGTGGTGTTCATGACTGGCAGTTTGCTCGTCTGACCTGGAAGGGTGTCGCAGGTCTCGTCTGCCGGGAAGACGTCTCTGATCTGCAGCCTCGGAGCTCCACCTCTAAGCCCCCACCTCTACCTCCATCTACGATCAACCTCAATCATGACTTCCTTTCCCCCTTTTAATCGAGCACGTCTATGCCCATAAACTGCGTATTTGTTGCCTAAATGACTACAGAGATCACACGCTAGTCGAGTAACGTTCCGCCTCCTGAATCCTTTGTTCATCATAATAAAACTGAAAAAAGAACGAATAGGTCATAGACACCTGTTCGAACGTACGTGTTCATGCGCCTGTTCAATGCATCATTCTTTTCCTTAAGAGTAGGGGTGGAACGATTTGCATGTGTCATGGGTTCATATGTTAGTCCTACATACTTCTTGCCTTTTTTTTCCATTTTTGGCTCCTCCACTTCTGTCCTGTGTATGGTTTTGTGGTTCAGGGGTCATTTCTACATTCCCGTTTTCCCAGATCTCTTTATCCCATTGAAGACTGATGAAGTCTTGACCTCAATCAAATCTGAATTGCATTGTATCTGTAAATGTGTCTTCTTAAACCGCTAAACTGTAAAAACTGTGGTTGAAATGATTACTCGATGTTCAGCTCAGTAAACAGATATTCAGAGTAAAGTATTTATCTGCGTAATATCATTCTGTAACTTAATTTCTAACTACAGTATTTAACTAACCTGGACGCTGGGATGATGTAACATCATGGGCATACACAAACGTGTGCACAAAGGTTATCACTCCCCAGTGGTCGAGCACTATTTGCCATGGGGAAACTTAAATACAGGTGGAAAGGGGTGTTCTACTGCATGTCTGCATCAATATTAGCCAACAAACTCAACCTGTTTAATATCTACAACCTTTAAAGGTCAGCACAAACATCAGCACTTCCTGCTCCGTATCATGACCAACAATTCCAACAAAGAGAAATTTCAAAATAATAAGCATGCCAAAAAATAAAGTTCTTCTGACGCCTTCCAAAAAAGTGATATACTTAAAGTGCCCTTGTGAAAAATGTCCATCTTGAGTCTTCTTGAAAAGTTTTAAGCAACTGATTTTAATGATTTTAACTATTTTAATAAAGTAAGTAAAAAAAAGTGAACCTATACAACCTTACTTTACCAACTTTAATTTAATTTAAAAAAATATTAAAACATCATTTAAGGTAAAGAACCCTTAAAGAACCATTTCTGAGAGTGTATTTCGCACCATAAGTAGCTTTATTTTTATATAGTATGAAAATGATGGTTCTTCAAGTGTTCTTTAGTAAAGACAGTGGTTCTTTGAGTGTTCATACTTCTATGTAGAGTCTTTGTCTTTACTAAAGAACCCCTTAAGAACTCTTAAATAAGATGGTTCTTCAAGGGTTCTAAAGGAAAAGACGACAATTTAAGAGAAATTTCAAAATATAATCATGTTAATAAATGAGATAATTTTGCTTATTAGGGGTCCAAGCCCTTCTAGACGCCTTCCGAAAAAGTAATAGACTTAAAGTGCCCTTGTGCAAAATGTCCATCCTGCGTCTTCTTGAAACGTTTTAGTCAATTTTAATCATTTTAAGTAACTGATTTAATGATTTTTACTATTTTAATAAAGTAAGTAAAAAATCTATATAGGATCTTATCGACATTAATTTAATAAAAAAAATATTTATTAAAATGTCATTCAAGGAAAGAACCCTTGAAGAACCATCATTTTAAAGAGTGCGTTTCGTACCATAAGTAGCTTTATTTTGATACAGTATAAAAATGTCGGTTCTTCAAGGGTTCTTTAGTAAAGACAGTGGTTCTTTGAGTGTTCATACTTCTATGTAGAACCATTGTCTTGACTAAAGAAGCCTTAAAGAACTTAAAGAAGATGGTTCTTTAAGGGTTCTAAGGGAAAAGACGATGATTGTATATAGAATCGCGAACACACAAAGAACCATTTCATGCTTTAATGGTTCTTTGCAGAGTGAAGTGGTTCTTCAGATTAATAGAGTGTTGTATATGGTTCTGTACAGAACCTTTTCTGAAATTGGTTCTATGTTTGACATCGTAGAGGAGCCCTTTTTGGTGCTACATCCCACACATTCTCCATCAATTTAAGAAGCTACGTTTCACCATGCAGAGAACCATTTAAGCATGCAGGTGGTTCTATATAAAACTCATGGTTCTAAGTAGAACCATTCCCTTTCCTAAAGAACCCTCTTTTTCAGCAGTTAGAACTTCCACGGTCCTATTCTCATCACTCTGTTGTTTATTTAGCCTGTTATTTGTTTTCGAGCCTTTTGTCAGGAAAGGACGCCCAACGCTGGCTTGGACTCGCTGCCCTCTGCGCACCAGCCCTTGCTGACACTAGCCTGAGGTCAGAACGATTGACTAGGGGTGCGTGTCTACACCTCCATAAATCCACCCCAGCCTCAGAACGGGCCCTCTCCTGTCAGATAAATCACCTCTCTCTCTGAGCTGTGGGCGGTCGGATGCGTTTAAAGATCCATTCATAAACGCTCGGTCACTCTGACCACTGTGGTCACTGTGCTCAGTGACATATGCACAAAACATCCTGCAACGCTGAGGTCTGCGGTCCGGGCCTTCAGAGTCTCAGGTTGATGATCATACACAGGAATGTGGACGCCTCTCTTTCTCTCCTCTCGGGCAACATTCCATATGTCAAACTCGAATTGGGCTTGCAGACTCAGAGATTATGTTTTCCGTCCCGCAAGCCTGCAAAACAAAATGATACAGCGTTTCCTTCGACCTCACAGCGTGTCCTCCTTAATTCTGTTTGTTTTGGTTCCCAGTGAATCATTCAGGAAAGAAGAGACAATGCGAGTAATGAGGGCTAACCACAGCTGTTGTCAGCGAGCAAATACAAACAGGATGCTTTCAGCTCAAAGAACAGCGATCAAGTCTGCCTTATTCGTCCCTCTTGAGTCTTCCAGAAATGTTGAGTTAATTTTAATCACTTTAGGTAACTGATTTTACTGACTGTAACTATTTCAAATCACTAAGTAACTGATTTTAATGATTTTAACCATTTTAATCACTTTACGTAACTGATTTTAATGATTTTAACCATTTTAATCACTTTAAGTAACTGATTTTAATGATTTTAACCATTTTAATCACTTTACATAACTGATTTTAATGATTTTAACCATTTTAATCACTTTAAGTAACTGATTTTAATGACTGTAACTATTTAAATTACTTTAAGTGACTAATTTTAATGATTTTAACCATTTCAATCACTTAAAGTAACTGCTTGTATTTTTTTAACCATTTCAATCACTTTAAGTAACTGATTTTAATGATCGTAACTATTTTAATCACTTTACGTACCTGATTTAAATGAACTATTTTAATCAACTGATTTTAAGTAACTGATTTTAATGATTTTAACTATTTAAATCACTTTAAGTGACTAATTTTAATGACTATAACTATTTTAATCACTTTACATACCTGATTTAAATTATTTTAACTATTTTAATTAACTGATTTTAAGTAATTGATTTTAATGATTGTAACTATCTTAATCACTTGACATAACTGATTTACATTATTTTAACTATTTTAATCAACTGATTTTAAGTAACTGATTTTAAGTAAATGATTTTAATGACATCAATAAATACAAAAATAAATGCAAGAAAAATGTAGGATATGAGTTTATGGTAAATGAACAAAACAACAATCTGTAATAAAGCAGCCCGGTTAGTTTTATACTTCAAGCACCAAATATTTAATTTTTATACTGTACCAAAATAAAACTACTTCTGGTACGGAATACTTAATAATTGGTTTGACATTGTAACAGTCGAAGAAAGCCTTTTTGGTGCTATATACAACACATTCTTTTTTTTTAACTTGGCTAAGTTTTAATAAGTTTTGAGTCTCTTTGAAAAGTTTTAGTCTAGTTTAATCACTTTAAGTAACTGATTTTAATTATTTTAATTATTTTAATCAATCAAAAACCTTCTATATAGAAGCTTATCAGTTTTAATTCAATTCAAGTGATTTAAAAATAAACATATCATTATACATATTTTGAATGCGATTTATCTGCTCTTAACCGACAGGAACTAACAATGATTACCAGAAGAGAAAAAAAATTAACAGGAAATTAAAATTATAGGATATTTATCATCGATCTTAGCATCAGTGAAATCCTGAAAGGGTTAAAAGGAAAGTGTTAATCATTCGTTACTTTTAACTCTTTTAAATATTATGTAGTAAAAACATAATAAATATAATAAAATCTAAATCCAATGCAAGAAAATGTATGGTATGAGTTTATCAGATCTCTAAATAGTATTTTCTTTCCCTTTCTTCAGTGTATATGCAGATTCCTCCAAACTGTTTTCAGTAAATGAGCATGTCTCTCTTTTGGCTGTATTAACCTGGTACATAAGCAGTTTTCTCAAAAAACACCCAACAACTACCCTGGGAATAATCAAATCCCACACACTTCACCCCCTTGTTGTGACATCAGCCTTCCAACCTTTCAGGCTCATTCGCTTTTAGGCCAAACAGTTTCAATATGCTTCTGTAAAGGTTAATTTTTGCATGTTTCAGTCATTAAGACGCAGACAATGGCATTCAGAGTGGTTTGATCTGAACCATTCTGGGCAAACCTGCCAACTTTTTTTCACAGTGGTGGTGATGGGAACCGGGCATCTAAAGCGTTTAAAGCTCTAAAGTCTGAAGCCACCTTTTTTATGATCATGGTACACCTACAGTACCGGTCAAAAGTTTAGACACGGCTCCTCATAGAAGGTTCTCCTTATGTTTATCTTAATACGTTACTTTAAAATAAAAGCAAAGACACCAAACTATAAAATAGCACTCAGGGAATTATACAGCCCACCTTAAAAACCTCCAAAACTTTACAGGAGGATGAAGCAGCTTTACCACTGTTTTTCCATTAACACTACCTACAGTATATAAACACAGAAGACAGGGCGAGGTCCATAGGCTATCATTTTTGGTGGCAAATGGAACATATTTGCTCAACCAACCACTGCAAAGAGATCCAAACTGTAGGTCCAAACTGTATCCAATTCAAAATGCACCTTTAAACCTCAAACCACTCAACAACTGAACTATCCACACAACCTTTATACAGTTCATCTTCATACCAAGAAAAACACTCTGATGCAAACAAGGCTGGGTTGTTGAAAACAAGCCCATTAATATTACACTGTATTGAAAAGCCATATGTCCACTGAATATACAGCACTGTGCCAAAATCTCAGACCACTTTGCTGTATATCATATCTAGCCAAAAGGCCATAAATAGAAGTTATAAGATTCCATAGAAATCCGCAGGGATATGTTTTTTCCACGTCTCCAAAAGTTCAGTTTTAGAAGTTGGTTCTTGGCTCACAATCCAAAGTACATTCCCAAACACATTCAGTGATGTTGGGGTCTGGACCTTAGAGCAGAGTGGCTTTCTCAACGGCTACTATGGGCGTAATGATGCTGAAGCCGAGACCAAATGCCAATGATACAAATGCCAATGGTCTTGTATTCAGCCACCCCAATGAACTAAAACCGTGACTCCAAAATTGAGGCCTGAACTGAACAGTGGATTTGGATAATAGTTACAACCCTTAGTAACTCCATATCCTTTCAGACCCCTAGAGCTGAGTGGTCTTCTCACAGTGGAGGGATGGACAGAAACACCTGTGGATGTTTTCGGATAGTGAGCCAGAGTGGAGCTTGAGGGCTATTGTAAGGGCTGTTTATCTGATGGGGACAGTGTTGGTGGTCTGCCGGGTCTCCTATATTACATAACCTTGTGAGCTCCAGTTTTGGGAAAAACTCCCGTTGTTCCACTCAGTCTCCTTCGACTTTCTCCCCCCTTTTAGTGAGCGCGTTATCTTCCATCTAATCTTGTGAAACATCTCCTGAAAAGTGTTTTGACAGCCACTGTAACTGGAAATGAAATAAATAAAGGGTGGTCTCCGACTCGAGCACGGTACCTCCACATGTAAAACCTCAGCACAGTACGACAATAACAAGAACAAAGCAGAAGAAGACACGCTCAGCGACCCACACCGCGTCAGATCAGCCAATGGCAGCCGAGCTGAGGCAGCGCTGAGAGCGCAGTTGGGTGCGAGCCAAGAGACTTACAGTACTTCAGAATCAGGAAGTGGTCATGAGCCTCCACGCCTGCCTCTAACCCCTCCCCCCTGCCACCTGCGCCAGTCCCACAGGATGCATGCACACACACACACACACACACACACACACACACACATACACCCACACGCGCACAAAGACGTACATGCAAAGACCCCCCCCACCCCACCCACACACACACACACACACCTCCAGCTGCAAAGAGAGTAAAACCGCACAATGTACTTGTTTTCGTTCAACCCACCCCACCATCACCACCACCCCCTCCTTGCCACCGCTACCTCACAAATCACCAGTTTACCCAAAACTACAAAACCTGCCCGAGATCGTCTGCCACACAGACGCAACCCAGCACAAAGAACATCACGAGAAAGGTTAACGAGTTTGTATGTCATCAAAGCAACACTTCTGCAAGTTCACGCATCCTCTACGGGGAGCATTCCCCTCAGCAACATCATCACGCCACCCCCGGTTCTGTACTACATACACTAAAGGTGAATTCAATTTGCTGCCCATGTCAATTAAATCAGCTGTACACAAAACATGTATCTCCTTATTTTCGGATTTTGACTTTTAGTTATCATTTGATCAGCTGCTGTTTACACTGTGTGAGAATTTCATGATGAATGGACCAACAAAATAACCCAAAACTGCTTGGAAAGACGTCTGGTTCCATTAACTTACATTAGAAGTAACTGAGGTTTTTGGCCTCTCCTGTAAAGTTGCCATTTTGGAGATACTTGTTTCTATTTGGACACCAATGTGGACATATGAGACCATATGAGGCTTTAAATGAGGCAATCCCACGCTATACAGCAGACGACAGCCCTCAAGCTCCACTTGACTCACTATCTGAAAACATCCACAGGTGTTTCTGTCCATCCTTCCACTGTGAGAAGGCCACTCAACACCAGGGGTCTGAAAGGATGTGTAGTTACTAAGGGGTGTAACTATTGTCTGTAACAGTCGTACGGTATGAGAGCTAACAGCAGTATAATGAAGCTTCTCCCTCTAACTGAATTAGTGTGATGATGGTGTATCGGTCTGTAACCGCAGCTCCTCAGTGGAGGACGTTCACTCCTCATTCTCCTCCATTACTCCTTCAGCAGAGTGTTCAGCAGTGATGACTTGTTTATTCCAGTACTGAGTTTATTATTCAGACATGATTCACTGGATGAACACCTGCATGATATTCACATAGCCATTCATCACTCTTCCACTCTCGCTCTCTCATCCCCTCTTCTTTTCTCTCCCTATCTCTCTTTCTTTCTCTTACTATCTCTCTTTTTCTCAATCTCTTTCTTTTTCTTACTATCTCTTTTTCTCATCCTCTCTCCCTTTCTCTCCCTATCTCTCTTCCTTTTTCATCTCCCTCACATTTGCATCATATCTGTCCTCTTGTCTGTTCTTATCTCTCTCTTATTCTTTCTCATTCCATCTCTCTTTCTCCTCTTCTCTCTCTCTGTTGCTATCCCTCTATTTTGTGCATCTCTCTTTTGCTTCTTATCCTCCCCTCCCTCTCTTCCTTTCTCTTTCTTGTCCTGTCCTTCTCTCGCTCATGCTTCTCTCTCTCTAATGCTGTCTCTATTTCTCTATTTCTTTCTCTCTCTAATGCTCTCTCTATTTCTCTCTCTCTAATGCTCTCTCTATTTCTTTCTCTCTCTAATGCTCTCTCTATTTCTCTCTCTCTAATGCTCTCTCTATTTCTTTCTCTCTAATGCTCTCTCTATTTCTCTCTCTCTAACGCTTTCTCTATTTCTCTCTATCTGCAACATGTTGCTTCACTTCATCTTTGAACTCTTTGATCATTTAAAACTATGAGCTCAAACAGACAACTGTCCTGCTTTCTCTCTTATGCTATCTGCCTCTCTCTCTCTTTTCTCTCTCCTTCTTCCTCTCTCATGCTATCTGTGTCTCTCATGCTCTCTCTGACCGTCTCTCATGCTCTCTCTCTCTCATGCTCTCTCTGTCCCTGTCATGTTATCTCTTTCTCATGCTTCTCTGTCTCTAATGCTCTCTCTTTTTCTCATGCTTTCTTTCTTTCTCTCATGCTCTCTCTGACTGTCTCTCACGCTATCTCTCTCTCCCATGCCAACCTGACGCTCTCTCTCACACACTCTCTATTTCTCATGCTCTCTCAGACTGTATCTGTCTTTCATGCTTCTCTTTCTGTCTCTGTCTCTCTCCCTCTCTCATGCTCTCTCTCTCATGCTATCTCAGGCTCTCTCTCTCATGCAATCTCTCTCTCATGCTCTCTGTGTCTCTCTCTCATTCAAGCTTCTCTCGCTTTATCTCTTTTTCTCATGCTTTCTCTCTCATGCTTTCTTTCTCTCTCTTGTTCTCTTTCTGACTCTCTTTCATGCTATTTCTCTCTCCAAAGCCTACCTGACTCTCTCTCTCTCTCATACTCTCTGTCTCTCATGCTCTCTCTGACTTTCATGCTTCTCTGTCTCTGTCTCTCTCCCTCTCTTATGCTCTCTTTCATGCTCTCTCTCTCATGCTATCTCAGGCTCTCTCTCTCTTTCATGCGCTCTCTCTCTCTCTCTCTCTCTGTCTCTAAAACAATGATCTCACCCTCTTACCAGGAATCCGCTGATTGTTTTAAATACCTTCCACTCTCCACTCTGCTGGACTAGAGTGACTCTTTCCCATCGCCTCCGGAAAGAAAGAGGCGGGGGGGTGCACAAAAAAGACTAGGAAGAGGACTGGGAAAAATGGGGAGGGGGTGGGGGGGTTAGAGGAGAAAAAAGGAGAACGACCTTGGCACAAAACGTCACGCTGATATCTGGAGCATGACTGGGACCCACTTCACCCGGGCTTGTTTTAAATTAGCGGTGGGCCGACCGGCGCAGGACCCCTGTAATTCAATCTGGAGAGAAGCGGAAAGACAGATCATGGGGGGAAGGAGAAAGAAAGAAAGAAAGAAAGAAAGAAAGAAAGAAAGAAAGATCCGCCCATTTGGGCTGGGTTATTGTTGGCCGTGGACCGAGGAATCCGATGATGAAATGGGTTGCCAAGGTACAGGAATACGTGGAATTTTTTTGTTCCCAGTTTCCTTTGCTGAGCTCAAGTGCTTAAAACTATTTCTCTGGCAAACGTGAAGTTGACGGAGACACTGACTGCATAGCTGTGGTATGTTCACCTGGGATAAGCCTTGACAGAGCAGTCCAAGTGACGCAGTCAAAAAGCAAAACAAAATAAAGCTTACACTATTAAAAAATACCCCCCAGGCCTGAACAGGGGGCAGGTGGGAACCGCAGTCAACAGGGCATAAATTTATGGCCTCACAACAATTTGAATCATGATCAAAGACAGTATTATTTGGTGGATTTGGAAAAGTGAGCTATAACCCTATACAGTCACTTGGGACAGTAGAAGTAACAACATCATGGAGGTTTTTTGGTGAAACTGTTTAACTGAAATTGTGTAATTACACGTTAATTACATAGTTATGCAATTATTACAACTGCATTCGGTATTAGCACATTCAAGTCTGCACTTTTGACTTGCTTTACTTTTGTTTCAAGGTCAAGAATTGATTGTAGTTACATAATTCTGTTCATCTGAAACTATTATATGGCGATATAATAAACTTCTAGAATGAAACCTAAAACAACCCATATGTGTGGAGTGATTTGCCTGTTGCATGCTTCCTCTACAGATGAGAACAGTAAAGGTGTATCTATTAAAAGACTCAGTTACCTCTAGTGTATTGTTTTAGCTTAACATGCCTCTGCCGATTGGTAGAGAAGACACAATCAGGTTAAGTGCAGCACGTGAAGATATAGTGACTCCGAATGTGCTCTACCAAAAGGTTGAGCAGGAAGTAACAAGGTTAAAATCAAAATACTTCTACTTCTACTCAAATAATTGTGAATTAGTGAGGAAAGAAGTGTTTTACTCTTTGTAGCCATTCATTTTTCATTCTGAATTCCTTTCAGATTTTAATTACATCATGTTTATAATCACTGTTAATATCTATACTGCTTTAAGATGGGTCTCACCTCTCGCTATGAAGCGTCAGTGTTTTAGTTTTGACTGAAAGACTCGTAAAAAGAGAGCTAGAAAAGTGCACTTCCTGCAGAAAATGCAGAGTGACTGTGCAGCTTAAGCTTGCTAAGGTGTGCTAAAATGAGTGGGAGTCTATGGGAGCATGCACTTTTCCACTTTTCCATTGGTGTACATCCCTGTACATTTCAGACTCGCTTTTAAAAACAGACTGAATGAATACATGCAACAAGGAACTGTTAACATAATCGTGTGCAATAATAATAATAATTATTATTATTATTATTATTATTATCATTACTGTTTCTAATGAATTCTAACATTGCAAGTCGATGCAGTTCAATCACCACCTTCGGGTGTGGTGGACTTATGTATTCTACGCCTCTTGCAGTCAATAATTGATGCATGGAAGCCCTCATATGAAAGTTTCACCAGATTCTGAGCATGTGTGGCTCCATTAGGTTGGATTTTTAATAAGTGCTCTGCTGAATGTGCACTGCCATCAATTTGTTTCCTGTCAGCGTGTGTATAAGAGACGGTGTGCTTCAGTAGTCTGTGCAGCATGGTGTGTAGGTTATATTTAGACTACACTCAATATCAACAAGCCAAGCTGCATATGACTCATTTGTGCCAACACGGGCCAGTGACACCCCTGCTTCCCCCAAAGATTTCCTTACAAACTCTACTGAGTTTATGTGTGTGTGTGTGTGTGTGTGTGTGTGTCTCCTGAGGGCAACAAAGCATTTCAGACCTGTTGTGCATCAATATTCTGAGGTTTTGATATAGCACATTGCAGTACATTATAGTACCACATAATACAGTCCAACAAAGGTCACTATAGTACCACATAGATTACCACAGTATAGTATATTACATCACACTACACTGTGCACCACAGTACATTATGTTACAACACAGTGTACTACAGTACCACACAGTTATCTACAACACAGTACAGTATAGCATAGTACTATGACATAGACTATGTCACACAGAACACTAGAGTACCCCACAGTATAGTGCAGTACACTTCAGTACCATGCAATATACTACAGTAAAACTTAATACACTCCAGTATACTCTACAACCACACAGTATACTATAGTACAGTATAATACACTCCAGTATACTCTACAACCACACAGTATACTATAGTACAGTATAATACACTCCAGTATACTCTACAACCACATAGTATACTACAGTAGAGAACAATGCAGTCCAGTATACTCTACAACCACACAGTATACTATAGTACTACAGTAGAGTATAATACAGCAATATTGCACTATAGTACCACACAGTATACTACAGTAGAGAACAATGCAGTCCAGTATACTCTACAACCACACAGTATACTATAGTACTACAGTAGAGTATAATACAGCAATATTGCACTATAGTACCACACAGCATACTACAGCACGACATAATACAGCCAAGTATACTAAACTACCACACGGTATACTACATTACAGTGTAACTCAGCACACTATAGTACCACATAGTGTACCACAGTAGAGTATAATACAGTACATTACACTATAGGTTCAGAGTATACTATACTACAGTCTAATCCACAGATTCACACAGTTAACTACAATACAGTACAGTACAACGCTAACCCTAACGCAGTGTAACATAGTACACTATGTCACATAGAACACTGTAGTACCCTACAGTATAATGCAATACACAGTGCACCGGTAGATTACTACAATACTGCATTAAACAGCACAGTACACTACAGTACTCTGTAACACCACGCTACACTCTACTGTAAAGAACAGTCCAGCACAGTACATTATAGTACCACAGAGTATGGTATAGTAGAGGACAGTGAAGTACATTCTGGCACACTACCACAGTACCACAGATTATGCTACTCCCAAATTACTCCAGCCTGACTGAATAATTAGCAGAGTTAATTAGCGTAGCTAAATGATGGGACGAAAACCCAACATATGCAGAGTCTAGAGCGCACTGCATCTCAGCAACCCCCCCATAAAATAAGGAGAGAGGAAGAAGCTGAATGAGCATGTAGACAGTTTGGTTTTTAGGTTGTGTAGCACCTGTGCTGTAGTTTCTACGACTAGAGTAAGTCAACGTGAGCAAGATCTTCACATTTAGCCTCTGGAGACACTCAGATGTGTGGCAGTTCTTGGACACTTAGTGGTGAAGGACTTCACAAACTCACACTGTGAGCATAGTGCGCGTCTTTCAGCACTGCTGAAGAAGTGAGAACCTGGATAGGTGCGAGGCACAAACAACCAGCGGCACCAACACACTCCCAAAAATAACCCGGTGACTAAACCTGCCCACCCCCACACGCAGACACCCAAGTAGAGAATATCACCCGAAATAGAACACTGACTAACTGTGCCTCTGTGTTATCTGATCAAAACAACCCTGGCACTAACTGCACTTTAATTCAACCTAATGACACTCTTACCAGCTCCAGTCTGTCCTAGTAAATGCTGCATTAAGAAGGAACATAGCTTAAGCAAGTATTCTGAAGAGTAGAGGTACAGAGCCAATGGAACGCAGTTAGCATCTAACCAGAAGTCCAAAATACAGAATTATTTATATATAAAGTGCAGGAAGTGACCATAGCAAGCAATGCAAGGTTACACTATGTGCAGTTATGGACAGTGGAGCGGTAGAAGAATACAGAAGTTAATATAAATATAATATACACATGTACAGAGTCGGTGGAGGGAATACAATGTAGGTTGTATGTACTGTGAGAGCAACAAATGTGCAGAGTAAAAGACACAAGACTGTGTATCAGCTAATTCTCCATGACTGAATTAGGAAAAACTGTCCGTTAGCTAATTAAAAAGAGTATCCACTCGCAAATCTCTAAAGGCTGTGTCCGTTCCAAGTTCCATTGCATCAACAGAAAGTGGAAATGAAATTCGCTAACTGACTGTAGGAGCCACCTTATACGCTCATACACTCATAGTTGCACAAATAGTTGCACCCAGAAGAAATCAACCCACAGGAATGAAACTTGGTGGATAGGTTTGATGTCGTGAGACATGTACCTGACTGACCCAACAGCCACAATTGCAGACATTCAGCGAGCAGTGATGCCCTCCATGACTCATCCTGTTAGTGCCAGCACCATTGACACACGACTGCATGACTGCAAATACTACATGCACGCAGGCCGCTACAACGATTACCCGTAACACCTTAAGACTGCAATGGTGCTGCCCCAGAATGTCATGGAGTGACTCAGAATGGCAGCGGGTCTTCTTCAGTAACGAGTCCCAGTTTTGTCTTGGTGGAGACGACCAACAAATCTGTGTGTGGAGGCACCGTGGTCAGTGCCAAGATGAATGGTCTGCTGTCACATGTCACACGTCAGGAAGACCTGGTGTCATTCCACTTCCACCCCTACCGCACAATCTGCAGGAACTGTGTGAGAATATTCAAGCTGCATGGGATGGATTATCAAAGGACACCATTAGGAACCTCTACAACTCCATGCAGAGATGTCTGGCATGTTGCATTAGCAAACATGGCTGCCCAACGCCATACTGAGAGACACTACTTCTGTGTGTGTAGCTCAATAAATATTACCCATATCAGTCTAAATGTATCATCATTTATTGTTCCTGGTAACCTTTATCTTCCTTCCCAATAGCACTGCAATCCCACACCTCCTTCTGGGTGCAGCTATTCTTTTAACTGATGAGTATGTATCAACAGCAGTGGCTACCTATTTACTGCTCCGAGAAGTTGGCTTAGCTTGGAAGCTAAATGCTTAGAGTGTAAAAATAAAACCAAACTATAAAATAGCCCTCATGGAATTATACAGTCCACCTTAAAAACCCTCCAAAATGCAACTTTACAGGAGGATAAAACAGCTTTCTTAACCTGCAGTGGAGGTTGATATAAAATTTGTTTCTAAGCAGCTTTGGACCAATTCTACTGGTCTGTCCATCATGAATATTCACTAAACTGAAAGAAGGACTAGAGCTTTTACACTGTGCAGAAAAATAACTTTTTACACAAGTAAACATGTATTAGAGGTGGAGATATGGAGAAATATAATACTGTGGTACATCAAGAGTATATGTGGTATATCAGGATATGTGCTATTTCAGACTCTGAACTGTTAAGTGTGAGTCTGTAGAGTCTTTAAGATCACCAACAACATCCATTTAGTTGGGTGTGTCTAAACTTTTAACTGGTAATGTACAGGACTTGTGAACAGTTCTACAATGGTCCAACACTGACGTATGCATCGATGCACTTTTGCACCCATAATTGGTACAGAAAGCGAGAGAGCTCAGTGTATCAAAACAGCAGCTGCTCTGTGTGTGTTAAGCCCTGGGAGGAAGCAGTAGGTCCACATGCACACACCTGCCCATGCAAACACACGTTTCAATTCTAAAACAAATGGGGGAAAAAAGGAAAAGTAAAACACCCGTGCATCGGCAGAAAGGTACAAGTGCTCATGGAGCTGTCCAAATACTTCTAGTTGCCCTGAAACTGTGTGCTTTGTGCTGGCTGGCTCTTTTGTAAGCCAGCGATCGTAGTTGCTCTCCCTATGCATTCCTGTAGGAGACTCTCAGAGCCTTCAGATACTTTCACTAGAGACTCAATTCCTGGGCATGCCTGATCGGATTCTGATTGGAAGTGGCAATTTTGTTTTTCCCTGTCCTTTAGTGTGTTACGGAGCTTTTCGTCAATGTAGACAGTCTGTAAAGTTAGAACACTTAACATACACACCAGCAGGAGAAACTCTCCCACAGAAACCACTCTTCTCAGCTGACTGAAACACCTGGTTGGAATTCCAGCCCTTTTCTCTGTTACATGGTGATGTCATCTCGTAACCCAACCCGTATTGCCCGCCTACTGGCAAGCTTGACACACCCTCACATAATGTACACAGAGAGCTAAAACTGTAAAAGCTGACCACTCTGAAACATCCTGCTCCAGTCCAGCTTGCGAAGGTGGAGCTACCAACTTGTCTTACTGGACTTTCAGAATCGGGCTCTGGATCAAACTGATACAGCAGAACCGCCACCATTGTAGGAAGAGAAACAGTGATGTGGGGGCGGGGCTTGTAGCAGAACGCTGACCAATTGCACTCATCGGGAGGCTGGGCTTAATGACACAGGAGCGCTAACCGAGTGTTTCAGGCAGAGGGTGATTATTGAATTACACAGACCTAGACACAAACCCCTACACCTCCACACCTACCTACCCACCAATGCACACGCACACATGTACACCTACACACAAAGAGACACATACACACCTATTCACACACCCCTATACACACACAACACACACCATCACCTACACACATCTACACACACATACACACAGACAGCCTTGTACCCCCACGCAACACTGCACACACTGATACACACGACCTTACACACACACACTCATCTACACACTACACATTCATCTACACATTCATCTACACACACACATACTGTTATACACACTCCTACACACAAGCACACACTGACACACACCTGTATACACATACACACCCTTACACACATGCGCACACACACACATGCTGTAACTCCAGTGATCAGTATTTAACTGGGGCTTGTTTGTAAGTAAGTCTGAGACTGAGCCTTTCACGCAATTAGACGCTAATGAGTAGGGGATGAGCCTCTGATAGGCATTAAGGGAGAGCGAGAGAAAAAGAGAGATAAGAGAGAGAGAGAGAGAGAGAGAGAGAGAGAGAGAGAGGGAGTCGTACACACACAACCCAGCCTCCTGGGATTTCCCAGTCTGCGCTGAAGGATATGGCATATTTTTAAGGCACATTTTAATAAATCTATATTGGCCATATTAAGCCTGATTATATTCTGATCTTCTGTCAAGGCTTCCTAGACTGAACTGGTTTTTACTAGCTTTGAGGTACCTGAAGTGTGCACTGTGCAGCCATCATAAGCATATATTTATATTCAATATGTATTGTGTATTTAATATGCTCCTTGTGTGCTTATATATGTGTAAATAACACATATGGCATAAATGTATATATACACTGTATATATGAAATACCGCCCTGACATTTAATAAAAACAAACTGCTGCACACACAGCTGGTCCTGGCTGCAGATGATAAAGGCGTCTGGTTCCGAGCGGTGACTGATGATGCCAACGGGCATGAGTGTCATCCTAACACGACGTAAGAGAGCAACAACAAAAGCCCTGTCTGAACTTCAGGAGCTCCGGCACACACACTGCCGCTCCGTGTCTCTCTCTCTCCCTCTGTCAGAATCTGGAGCTCAGTCAAACATGCCTTTGTGCTGACGTGGGACGGCTATGGGAACATGTTTTCATGCCCTGGGCTTGTGTTCAGAGAGCGCACTGGTGGGCTTATTCAAACAAGCAGGACGGGACAAAAATTATGCCTTCAGCATTAACAGCTGCACCGTAGCGCACTTAACCATGCCACACTGTACAATGCAAAGACGAATGTCTTCTATAACGATGCCGCAGCTTGTGTTTATGTGGAGATGGAACAAAAGATAAGCCGCAAGAACCGAGTCGTGCGACGTGGGGTTCATACCACTGCTTCTCCTCTACTCAAACATTCATTATAAAGGAGACACAGACATCAGTTCTTCGACACATAGTAAAGACAACAGGAATGGCCATGCCAAAACCTGACAGAAATTCTCCCAGCTGTACATGACATCATGAAATAAGCAGCTCAAACTACTAAACACGATATATGACATATAATTAAGCCTCTAGTAACTTTCCAGCAGGCGGCGAAACCATTTCTTACTTCTAATGTAATATTAATGGAAAGAGATTTGAACGAAAGCAATTTTGGAGCGTTTCTATTAGAGATGATTATGAAATTCTGAGGCAGTGTAAAGACCAGTTGCTGAACAGTTGCTGGTCTTTTATGCAGAGAACAAAAAATGCTTGTTGTGACCTCGTATGTCCACTTTTGTTGTTTCTCAGTTTTTGACAAAATTTGAACATGTATATTGTTCTGTACCTTGTGTATATATTTCATGATTAATGGACCAGAAGAAGTGGCCCAAAATGAGGAAAATTGTCTGGTTCCATTGACTTGAAAATTGACCCTGAAAATAAAGTCTGTTTCTCCCTCTTTCCCCTGTTTTTACAAGATCATGTTTTCATATGTGCATTATCTGCTTTTATTTTCAAAAACTAATTCTAATGGGATATACAGTATATATATATATATAACCGAAATTCGGTTCGCGTCCAAAATTGCCCCCCCCCCAAGCGCGAAACCCCCCTCCCCCCAATATATACATA
>CM067481.1:3588974-3617806 GCA_034552555.1 Semaprochilodus insignis
CCTTTCCAACCCCGCAAGTTACCATGCCCCCCACTTCATTCCCCACCTCATGCCCCTCCAAATTCATGCCTCTCCCCCATCCCCTAACCCTCCCAAGTAACTTTGGACCACTTGTATCCTGACATTTTAACGCAGTGTAAAAACGGGGGATACATTGCTGGGGTCACATGACAACCTCATACCTTAAAGAAGTAGGAAAGAAGGATTTGGACCGTTTCAATTGACCCTTTCAACAGGCAACGTTCACACCATGTAAAGATCAGCCGACCTCTTAAACAGAAAGAAACGGCAACATTGTATAACAGAGACAAAACAACATGAACAGTAGCAGGAGTAGGCGGTACGACGTCAACTTTAAGGGTATGACACCATCAGCCTCTTCGTTAGACTCTCACAGAATTGATGCGTCTTTCATGAACTCATGAATGACAAAGGCATTGGCAGGAGGAATGAGAAATAACGAAGGCGGCAGCTCGTCAGCGAGAAGTGCTCTCTAGTCACACAGCTCGTCACACTCGCACCTCGCTCACACAACACGTGCGGGGGCGAGAAAGAGTCAGTTTCACGGCTTAAACAGCTCACGGCTCACGGCTTCAACTTGAAACGACCAGCCTCAATGGATTCAATGAGTCCACCCCAAGACAAAGCTCTCATAAGTCACCGGGACAGAATGATTTAGACCAGTCCGGAAGGAAAGCACGGTGCCTCTCGGAAAAGGAACAGAAAGCTTTACTCATTTACTCAGGGAAGAAAATGAATCATAACTATGGAGCATCTCTACAGCACTGTAAGTCAACAAAGTGCTTCCAGGGGTTGGTGGGGTGGAGATTTCCACTCCTGCTGTAAGAAAGAGTGACACCTCCGGCGGTACGAGCTCTTTGTCTCCTATGTGCGGGAAAGCCATTCATTGCAACGCTCCCCGTTAACGGCCCGCAGCCGCAGTCTCAGCGGCTGGCCGGGGATTCATTCTGATTAATGAAATAACAGATCTGGAACGCGGTGCAATTTATAGAGCGATATACAGATATTCTGACCCAAATTCTGCCCATCGCTTAAAACCGCTACCGTCTCGCTGCCACTGCTAGCCTATTTCCAGGCAGTTGCCATGGTTACTTGGAGAGGAAAGAGAGATAAGATCCAAACGCAAATTCCAAGTGAACTTTTCCTCTTGAAAGATGATGATGAAACCTAGTCTGCGAGTAGTAGTTGGAGGCATGCCATGGAGAACAAGAGGCCTCCACGCTGCAATTGACGCTGAAGCGCAAACACAAAGAGAGCACCATTGTCTCGCCGTCCCACTGCTTACCCAGTGATTGCATCATTCCGATCAATATGAACTGTCCTATTGCACCATACTGGCCATTATGGGTGTAAACATCCAGACACCGAGAGGCAATGTTGTTTGATCGTGAACGGTCTGGTAGGCCTCGTCCCTCACACAGTTTAGACCAACTGGGGTTGTTGGACTTCCAAACTGAATATAGATATATATACATAACACACACATATATATATGTCCCAGATTTCCAATGTGGTCTCAGATTCTTGGACTCCACTGTAATTGTTGGAATTTGATCCAAAGGGAATTGATTTCCTTTGGGAATGAAATCCCAAATAAATTGCAGTCCATTTTTTCAGTTTTCTTCCATAAACAATTGAGCATTATGTTGGGTTAACTAAAGGTCTGTATACTGGCTCTACTCCATTGGACTGAATGGGAATGTGTGGCAAATTTCAGTCAAAGTTCATACAATGGTTTATTTCGTGGAGCCTCCTGGAAACCCACTTTCATTACATGTCATTACAATTATGGTTTGCAGGCAAATGTAGCTAACTGGAGGAAAACACCCATAATGCAAGCCTGTGCAAATGTTATGGCACATTTTATATTGAAGTATGTCAAATGTATGCACTAGAATTAGCAGAAAGGTCCATTTTTAATGAAGTTTTAAGGAATATTTGATCTTTCTGCCGGGTACATTGTTCGGATCATTTAAGTTCGGACCATTAAGAGCTCTCGGACCAACCAGAGCAAGCTTCTGACCACTCTTCCATTCACGTTTTTTAACTTTACGACCCTTCAATCATGTCAATCAAGTTAACAGTACTGCATATACACACTTAAGGGTTCTGTAGCAAAGAAAATGGTTCTATATAGAACAAGAACCATGTGCATAACTAAAGGGTCATTGTAGTGTTCTTCAGATTGGTGGAAAAGATGTGTTGTATATGGGTCTATAGGGAACTTTTTTGAAAAAGGTACTAGATAGCACCAAAAGAGGTTCTGAAATGGCCAGCTTGTAACAATAGACAAAACATTTATGGTGCTAGATAGAACCAGTTACCTTTCCAATCAGAGCAAGCTTTTTTTTGGCCACTCTGTTTTACTTTATGACCCTTCAAATCATGGCAATCATGCCAACAATACTGCATGTACACACTTAAGGGTTTTGTAGAAAAGAAAACGGTTCTATATAGCACCATGAACACTCCAAGAACCCTGGGCATAGTTAAAGGATTCCTTGCATGGTGAATGGGTTCTTCGGATGAGTGGAAAATGTGTTGTATATGGGTCTATCTGGAACCTTTTTTTGAAACAAGTACTATATAGCACCAATAGAGGTTGTGATATAGTTACTATGGTAGGTTTGCAACAATAGACAAAACCTGTTCGGTGCTATATAGAACCAGTTACCTTTCGAATCAGAGCAAGCTTTTGATCACTCTGGTTTCCTTTATGACCCTTCAATCATGTCAACAACTCTGGTTATGCACACTTAAGTGTTCTGTAGCAAAGAAATGGTTCCATATAGAACCATGAGCACTCAAAGAACCCTGTTCATAACTGAAGGGTTGCTTGCATGGTGAATGGGTTCTTCAAATTGGTAGTAAATGTGTTGTATATGGGTTTTCCTGGAGCCTTTTTGAAAATGTAGCACCAAAAGGGGTTCTGATATAGTTACTATGGCAGGCTTGCAACAATAGACGAAACCTGTTCGGTGCTATATTGAACCAGTTACCTTTCCAATCAGAGCAAGCTTTTATGACCCTTCAATCATGTCAGTCATGTCAACAATACTGCATATGCACACTTAAGGGTTCTGTAGCAAAGTAAATGGCTCTATATAGAACCATGAGCACTCAAAGAACCCTGTGCATAACTGAAGGGTCCATTGCAGTGTTCTGCAGATTGGTGGTAAATGTTTTGTATATGGGTCTATCTGGAACCTTTTTGAAAAGGGTACTATGTAGCACCAAAAGGGGTTCTAAAACAGTAACAACAGCAAGTTAGACGAAACCTTTTTGGTGCTATACAGAACCAGTTACCTTTCTGGTCAGAGCACACTTTTGACCACTCTGTTTTACTTTATGACCCTTCAATTATGTCAACAACACTGCATAAATACACACTTCAGACAATGGTTCTACATAGAACCATGGACACTGAAAGAACCCTGTGCATAACTAAAGGGTTCCTTGCATCATGCTTGAATCTGTTCTTCAGACTGGTGGTAAATGTGTTGTATATGGGTTTATCCAGAACCTTTTTTGAAAAGGGTACTATACAGCACCAAAAGGGTTCTGATACAGTTACAACGCCAAGCTTGTAACAATAGACGAAACCTTCTAGGTGTTATGTAGAACCAAGAGTTTCCTTTCCAAAACACCTTTGAAGAACCATCTTTTTCAAGTCTGTTCCAACAAATGTAGAGCACTTCTGCATTATGGAAATGCGTTACTTTAACATAGTTACATACATCTCTTCACGGTTGACGTCTTCATGCGGCGGGTCGTTCGTCATAACCTTCACACTTTCCCGTGCATGTGATCACAACCTGGATTAGCAGAGAAAGCTGTTAAGTGTCACTGTGAAAAGAATTAGCTGCATTTCCATTTGTTAGGTTTCGTGAAACTGAAACTTAGTGAGGAACTTTGCTAAACTTGCTTCGGCCCCAGGTGAGATCCAGCGTTTTAGGAATGCAAACCTGCAACTGCATCGGGTCTTTGCAGAGAAGACTGCTGTAGAGAACGCTTGAACTTATTCTTATTTAGACGATCAAATACACATGCAACTAAGCCAGGGATATTCAAACTTGTGCATTCAGATATAGATGATAAGCAGAGTTACCAAGCAACCGAGTTGTAGAGGTTCCTAATGGTGTCCTGTGATAATCCATCCCATGTAGCTTGAACATTCTCACACAGTTCCTGCAGACTGTGCAGTAGGGGTGGAGGTGGAGTGACACCAGGTCTTCTGGACGTGTGACGCTTGACAACAAACGGTTCATCTTGGCGCTGACCACGGTGCCTCCACACACGGGTTCGTTGGTCGTCTCCACCAAGACAAAAGTGGGACTCGTCACTGAAGATGACCCGCTGCCATTCTGAGTCACTCCATGACAGTCTGGCACGACACCATTGCAGTCTTTGGTGATGTTGATGTGCTGTTAAGGGCAGTCATCGTAACGGTCTGCGTTCATGTAGTCCTGTGTGGTGCAGCTGTGGCTGTTGGGTCAGTCAGGTAGAGTGATAAGGCCTGCTCTAGTTTAAGTCACGTGTGGCCGAGCGTGAAGCTTGAATCATTTGCATGTCTCATGATGGCAAACCTACCTGATGTCTTTTGATGATGAGTGTGTATATATATATATATATATGTATATATGTACAAAACAAGAACAAGATATCAGTCCACATATGCAGGTATAGATATGCTAGAGTGAGGAAGTATAGGAAGAGTAGATAGAACTTTCTGGTCGTTGAATCTGCCTCATAGGTGCACATTATAATTTTACAATGACTGAATGGATAACATATCTTCCTGAACAACATACTGTATGTATCTGTTTATAATAGAAGTCAATACGCATATTCCTGTTCTTCTATTAAAAGACGTTCCAGCACAAAACCAGCATTTAATATTAGCCATGCACTGAGAATCCTTGTCTGGAACCAAATCCGGAAAAAAGCTGTCAATAAACAAAAACACCTTCCAAAAAAACACTATAATTATTACAATATGTGGGCTACAGTGTGTGCAATCAAATCTAGCCTCTATGACAACAGAGAACAGTTGTTCATCCTTCCCGTCAGTGAATTCTGTTACATTTAGGCATTTTTAGCCATCATGTTTAGAGGGTTCCGTCCCAAAGTGCTTGTAGCTTCTCAAACGTTCCTCTCACCTTCAGACACGGGTTTTCCAAGTCTTCAAACTGCTTTTGAGACTACTGCGGCACCACCGCAGGATGCGAGTGGGCATGTTTGCCACAGATGGAGCAACGGTAAAGTGTGTCACTGGGACTGGTTTGGTGCCATAGACGGGAAAACTGTATTAACATTGGAATAGTTGACAGTGGCAGCTCTACAGTCTGTTGGGGCCCTAGGTAAAAATTCAGGGGGCCCCTCCAACCATATATATACACCGTTCAGCCATAACTTTAAAACCACCTCCACGTATCTACACTCCTTATCCATGTTATTAGCTCCACTAACCATACAGGTGCATCTGTTTCTCTTTATACTGTATTACCCTGTTCTTCAATGGTCAGGACCACCACAGAGCAGGTATTATGTGGGTGGTGGATCATTCTCAGCACTGCAGTGACACTGACGTGGTGGTGGTGTGAGTAGATCAGACACAGCAGTGCTGCTGGAGTGTTTAAACACTGTCCACTCTATTAGACACTCCTACCTTGCTGGTCCACCATGTAGATGTACAGTCAGAGACGATAGCTCATCTGCTGCTGCACAGTGCAGTGTTGGTCATCCTCTAGTCCGTCATCAGTGGTCACAGGACGCTGACCTCAGGACACTGTTGCGCTGGATAGTTTTGGTTGGTGGAGGATTCTCAGTCCAGCAGCACTGATGTTCATCTTTAAACAAGGCTGAAACTGCCTTCCTATTCTCCAGCTTCTTAATCTAATGTTCCATTCCACCTTAAATACTACAACATACACAGGCACATGTATATACCTTCGGCACCATTTAAGGTGGAACGGAAAATTCACAGAAGATGATGGCAAAGAGGAAGCCCAATTTCCTGTCCGGCACCTTCAACAAGCACATGAATATACCGTCGGCACCATTTAAGGTGGAACGGAAAATTCACAGAAGATGACGGCAAATAGGAAGCCCAATTTCCTGTCCAGCGCCTTTATCAAGATCCAGTTCCTCAAACTTTTTAACAATATGGAGCAGCTTCGCTCAGAGTTTAACCCTGAAGAGACTGAACAGAGGAGCAGCTCCACCTTTATTAGTATCACAACCCCAACAGCAGTCTGTTAGCAGCAGCCATGCTGTGTGATTGTATCTGTGTTTGCCGGTTTAAGCAGATCATCTTAAACTGAGAGTTTGATAGTGAGGAACAACTTTAATCTACTTTCTGTTGATGTTCAGACAGGAACCGAGTGGCTAGCTAGCATAGGTAATGTTAGCTACTAGCTAGCAACTAGCATAGCTAACTAAATAACATGAGGACTGAGCTTATTTACACTGATCTTCATTTTATTTTCCTTTCTGTTTGCGACCTGTTGCTTCTGTGTGACCTTTGAGTAAAGGAAAGTACAGTGTCATCAATGCTAATTCCCCACGAGCTACAGATACAGCAGATAAAGATTAGCTGGAGTTTTCCTTTACGATGAGCTCATCTTCAGCAGTTTTGCACTCTGGGCGAGATATAACTGTGACTAGCGTTTAAGGTTAGGCTTTGGGTGGAGGGAACAACAATGCCACCACACATACTTCTGAGAGAGTCCTTTCAGCTTGAGGATGACCGCATCTCATCCAAAACAATGCACGCTCTTCCCTCTCATCCTCTGAAGGCAGGACGGGCCACAGAAGACAATACTTCCCTATAGGGGAGGAGAGCGCTTACATCATATGCCCCTGAATGGGGATTGATTCAGAACGGAGTGACGATGACCCGCTGTTGCTGCAGGTGAAAGCAGACAGCTCATAAAGCAGCAGAGTCGTCATTTTCGCCTGAAACATGCACCTGGGTTTCCCCCTGTCAAAGGCCATGCGCCTTCTATTATTAAAGCCCTGGTGGATGATGCACCCTGCTCACAATACGACTCATATCCTGACAGGGTAATTGGAGCAAAAGTCAGAGACCACCTCTTTATTAGTTTGAAGGTGCTGTAGAATGCACTCTCACTCCTGCAACGGACTAGTCCAGGGTGTATCCTGCCTTCCGCCCTTTGAACGCTGGGATAGGCTCCAGCACACCCCCCCACCCCCCACGACCCAGAAGGATTAAGCGGGTTAGAAGTTGAGTGAGTAAGACAGATGAGTGTTCTACACAGAAGGTATGTGACGTTGGCTGGATGCCGGGATGCGGTTTACGTGCCCTTTTACACTCTATGATTTGGTCCTAGAATGAGACACCCTTTTTTGGTGAGCTCATGAATAATCTGATGAGCTCCGCTTTGATTGGCTGGGCAGTGCCGCGATGATCACACAGGAGCATCATGTCCATATAGCCCAAATAAAATGAGGTTCTGTGTAAATAAGCTCCGCCCTCATACTATTTAGTTAGCTATGCTAGTTGCTAGCTAGTAGCAACACTGATACAGTCACACAGCTTGGCTGCTACTTACAGGTTGCTGTTGGGGTTGTGATGCTAATAAAGGTGGAGCTGCTCCTCCTCTCTTCAGTCTCTTCAGGGTCAAACACTGAGCCAAGCTGCTCCATGTTGTCCAAGGTTTGGGAAACTGTCCGGGGTGAAATGTGCAGACTTTGAATGAAAGCTGTCCAGGATCCTGATAAAGATGCGGGACCTCAAGTTGGGCTTCCCAATCACCAGCTTGATTTGTGATTTTTCCGTTCCACCTTAAATGGTGCCACAATTACATTCCGGCATCTATACAAGTCAAGGTGGAACGGGACATTCGATTAAGAAGCTGGCCATTCGTTCATGCATTCCTTCATCTTCTGAGTCGCTTATCCTTCTGGGTCGAGGGGGATGCTGGAGTCTATCCCAGTGTTCACTGGGCAGTAGGCAGGAAACACCCTGGGACAGACAGACAGTCCATTGCAGGAAGCCAATAGGAAACCAATTTCAGCCTTGCTCAAAGATCAACCATGTACCACGACAGCTCAGTTCCTTGGGAAGGGAATGAAAAGAGCCAACACTCTTTTTTTCCAGACCTCAGAGTCCAGACCTCAACATCACTGAATGTGTTTGGAGTTACTTGTGGGTTGTGAGAAGCAGGAAATGCAACCAACTTCTAAGACTGAACTTTGGAAGTGTGGAGAAACGTCCCTTCAGACTTCATTGGGGAAGTGAACACAAGTCTGTATATAGAAATAACAGAAGCTGTAATAAAGGCACTAAGACACTGAATATGTAATAATATGAAGCTGTTATGACTGGAAATGAAAAGGGGGTGGGGTCTCTGAGTTTGGCACAGTACTGTAACTAGGGTAGGAGACAACCTGAACAAATAAGGTCAATAAGAAGCAAGAAAACCAAACCACATAAAACAAGAGCAATGCAATAACAGTATTTGGCTGTACTGCAATATCAGACATTATTACCCAAGCTGTTCCCTATACACTAAGCAAATGCTTGAACGCTCTGCATTGTTTATGACCATTATTAAAAGATGATGCAAGTTAATTTAAACGGCCGTCCTGAATATCCTTTAAGACCTCCATGGGGGACAATGCCAGGTTTCTTTGTTCGAGAGAAGCTGCATTTGCTCAGATTCCTGCAGTGCGAAGGAGAAGTCTCTATCGCCCTCTAGTGGCCAAAGCAAGCATTACACAACAGGCGGCACAAAAATTCCTCCACACTAGAGATACACCTGAGCTCTTCCCCAAACCCATTCACTTCAATGCTATTATTTACGGTGCCCTAAAAAGCCAACATCCTGTTTGGAGATGGAGGGAACTGAGTATGTTACAGCACGGCTCTGGAAGCGCCGTTTAAGGTCACTCTGAACACTTACTGGTATTAATGCTCCCTGGCCTGTAGTAAACATTACAGCCTAATATCTTTCCTAAGAAACACACAAGGGCACCATGCAGGCCTGCGTTATTACATAATCAGCTGATCTCACTTACTTTCCACAGTTGTTTCTTCTCGCAGTCGTGTGAATTGGAAAAGCAATCATTCCGGTTAGGGAACAGAGGTGTCGTTATTACCATACGTCGGAAAACGTGTGGTTACTCGGTTTATCCCATTAAAATGTTTCTGGGATAATGTGCAGTTTGCAGCTCTCACTATAGCAGAATCTACAGTGTAGATTCCGACAAGAACGGCAATGCAACAGACCAGTCATGCACTTCCGTGATGATTAATACGGAAGTCGAGGCCTACTGGCTTTTTACTCAAGGTTTTTTTCCGGCAGCCTACAGGTGTCTAACTCCAGTATTAGACAAAATGTTCCTGGGACAGTGTGCAGTTTGCAGCTCCACTATATTGAATCTACAGTGTAGATTCCGACAAGAATGGCAACACAACAGACCAATCACAGACTTCGTGATTGGAGGCTGAGGCCCACCGGCTTTTTGCTCAGGTTTTTCCCAGTAGGCTACTGGTGTCTAAGTGTAGTATTAGACAAAATGACACATTTCCAACTCCCATTCCCACTTTTCGTGTTTTCCTTCCTTTCTTTCTTCCGTAAGCCTTTATGATTCCATTTAGTAAACCATTTGAACTGCAGTACCACAAATAAAGCCGGTGATACAGCTGGATTCGTGAACATCAACATTCGCTGTTCTTATAAGCTAATTCTGCTGGGTCACGGGGGGTATTAGGGCCTATTCCAGCACTCATTGGGCGGAAGCCAGGAAACACCCTGAACAGGCATGACGGTTTCTTATTTAGTGCCATCTGATTTAACAGTGGTTTCTCGGCTTTGCCATACACAGCCTGAGATCTCACTGGATTTCCAGAATCTTTTCGGAATATCATGTGCGGTACATGTGAAAGAACTAAATTCTTTGCATTGAGAAAGGTTTGCTTGCAAAGACAGCCTTTGGTGGACACTCCTTTTAGACCCAGCCATGATCCCCCTCACCTGTTACCAATTCACCTGCTTATTGTTCCAAAACAGTGTAACCTGAATATCCCACAAACGTTCTACTCTTGCACAGCCTCCGTCTTCGCTCCTGGCTGTTTTTCTGGCATCAGCCTAAAAAAAAAAAAATCGCTTCTATATTAAAAATACAAACAAGTTGTTTGAGCAAGAAGTAGTAGAACTTGAAACTGGAACTGGAATGAAAAAACTGCAGATTCTTGTTTTTTTTTAACATTTTACAAAATTACAAAAAGTTTTCCCGAAGTGGACAAAAAATAAAACCCCCCAATGGCTCAAGCAACTATGATCTGCATTTCCGAAACATTACACTCAGGAAAACAAAGGACGTTTTCAGACTACACTGTATTTAAACTATATAGCAAATGCTGCAAAGTGAATAAGTTTACCAGTGAAGCATTCCGAGAGCAACATCAGGATGCAAGATGGCTACTCAGCCAAGCTGGCCACTCCAGGCTTCTGTTTCAATAGATAGCATCTACACTCATCGTCAAAAGAACAGCTGCACCCTGAAGGAGGTGTGGGATTGCAGTGCTATTGGGAAGGAAGATAAAGGTCACCAGGAACAATAAATTATGATACATTTAGACTGATATGATCAATATTTATTGAGCTACACATACAAAAGTGTCTCTCAGTATGGCATCGGGCCACCATGTTTGCCAACCCAACATGCCAGACGTCTTGGCATGGAGCTGTAGAGGTTCCTAACGGTGTCCTGTGATAATCCATCCCACGCAACTTGAATATTCTCACACAGTTCCTGCAGATGGTGCGGTAGGGGTGGACGTGGAGTGACACCAGGTCTTCTGGACGTGTGACACGTGACAACAAACCGTTCATCTTGGTGCTGACCACGGTGCCCCCCCCCCCTTATTTTTTTTTTTTCGTCTCCACCAAGACAAAAGTGGGACTCGTCACTGAAGATGACCCGCTGCTATTCTGAGTCACTCTGTGACAGTCTGGCACAGCACCATTGCAGTCTTTGGCAACACTGATGTGGTGTTAAGGGCAGTTGTTGTAACCATCTGCATGCATGTAATTCTATGTCGTGCAGCCGTCTGCCAATGGTGCTGGCACTAACTAATGCAATCATGGTTGTTGGGTCAGTCAGGTATGGCTATGGCAGGGATAAGGCCCGTCCTTGCTTACGTCACACGGGCTGCCGAGGGTGACACTTGAATCATTCGCATGTCTCATAATGTCAAAACTACCCACCAAGTTTCATTCCTGTTGGTTGATTCCTTCTGGGTGTAACTATTTGTACGACTATTCTTCTGATGATGAGTGTGTTTACATGTTAATTACCCCCATCAGGGGGTAATTAGCATTCAAATTTCCTGAGTGTTTCAGGCCTAGTACCATAAGTCGGACATGTGCTTCATGAATGGGCAGTTTTTTTGCTCACGGTCACAGCATTATGTAACTTTTCCACATCCAGAGCCAATTCCAGTGATTACCCATTAAAGAAAACGGAAACAGCCAGCCAGTTTGGATCTAAGGAACGTGTTTCATAGGTTTTGCTGACTCTTAAGTGCCTAAAGTTAAACGACGAAAGCAGATAATCTAGCACAATCTAGGGGACCCCAATCCTGGTCCTGGAGATCTCAGCTTGACAACACAACTGTCACTATCCAATGTTCAGACGCCAGGTATGCTAGATAAGGTTTGGAGCAAATCCATGATGTGTGGTGGACTGGAATTGGGGACCCACGGTGTAATCCATATGTAAACATTTTGTGTTTTTCAGCTCTTATAAGCTCCCCTCTGTGATGTTCTGGGGGTGTTTTAATTATGTGGAAATGGGTTCTTTGGTTGAGGTGCTAGTAAATTTGAACCACAGTGCCTACACTGACCAGGTTTTGCCTTTTGCTCATCATCTTACCGAGGAACATCCCCCTATCCCGGTATTCCAAGACGCCAATTTTCAAGTTCACATGGCTGCAAAGGTGACTGACTGGCATGATGAACATTCAGGAGCATTCACACATCTGGACAGGCCCACAAAATTTTTCTTAAAGATCTGTGGGACCACCTGGAACAACCAGTAAAACGCCAGGGAAGGCATCCACCAAATCTGGCCCAGCCTGCCAATTCCTTGACGCAAGAGAGGCTGAACACTGATGTGGCCTACATCCTGAAACTCCCAGTCCCGTCCATGCCAAATCGAATCGCACAATTAGGTACGTTACATGCTATCAGGTTAGTTTCGGTCACAGATGACTCATTCTTGGTCCGGTAAGCTTATGAAGCCATGAAAGACAGAGACAGCAAGGACCCCAACTTGCACAATGTCCACCTGTCCATTTTATTTCAAGATGCAATCTTCTTCGGTGTAGTCCCACTCCCAATAGCTTAAGAAATCAGACGTCTTATGTACAGCACATAGTACAGAAACTCCTCATACGAATGGAACTCCAGGAAAGAAACTAAACAAAAATGGTACACAATCATACCACTATATTGCTCGACAATAAAATAATAATAAACATGAAGGAGGAAAAACAAACGAAAACTGAAGATCGTGAAGCATTCGTTTCCATCTGTTTCCTGCTCGGGTACCTCTCGGAGGGTGAAACTAAGTGATCGGAGGGACAACAGGTGAACGTGCAAAACGAGGAAGGGGCAATATTTGAAATGACAAACTTGCAAATGTATAGTAACGCAGACGGTAACACATGTAGGACATAACTAAAGGACTGACTACATGAACTGGCATGGGGGGTGGTGGCGATAGACATAACTGTGCCTCAGTGATTTCTGCAGCATATCGACAACGTCAACTTGGCCAGATAAACGTCTGGACGTTTCAGCTTCCTGATTCTGTTCCTTTGCATATGCAAGCCTCGCCAAAAAAACAAAAAGAAAAAGAAAAAACGAGAAGGAAAAAAAAAACAAAAAAAAAACCAACAAACACAACAGCCACTCGTGCACACCAGTTAGTTATGATTACGCTGAACGAGCCCGTCCTAGTAAAACGCCTCGCTTTCCATAATGCAACAAAACAGGTCAAGTAAATGCAAGCAATTTAAACTCTAAGGCAACATGTGAACTAAGAATACCCAAAACAGAGCAGGCGGGGACAGAGCCCGCGTGATACTACAGCTTCTACCCATCGACACCTGTGTGGAAGTCACCGTACAACTATGACTGAATGATAAATAAACAGAAACGTCCGAAGAAATACTGAAGTCTTGATTAGCCCGTTCGGCTTTACAATCACATTACGTATACTGCGAGTCTTTCCTTGTTTCGCCGGCTGCTGTAACTGGCCTTTAAAGCTGGGCAGACGGGGGTTAAAAGAAAAGATTAAAACGGTGTTAAAAGCTGAGTGACATATTGCATCTTTTTTTTGTGAGGCTGAAGTATTTTATACATGAGCACATCTTCCCTTATTTTTTTCATAGACGCAGGGTAGACGCGCAAGGCATACGCGAAATACATCCCCCTTTTCCGAACGACGGACATTAAAACGTCTTCCATCAGCAAGAACGAAAGTAATATCTTCAGAAGATATGTAGTAGTTTTTTTTTTGTTTTTTTTTTGCATAAGGTTACAAATGAAAAAAATACACTCAAAAAAAAAATAAAACTAAGTTTGCAAATATGAAGCAAATACGTAGTTTAAAAACAATAAAATTAGAACCTATGTAACTTAAAACCACTTCGCTTTCACATTCAGGATCGACAGCCAATGAAAGGGCCTGAGCCGGTCCTCCCGGGGGTGGGGTGGGGGGATTCTAGGATGTCGGAGGAGGGTCAGATATATGAGCAACATCCCGGGGAACAACTGGGATGAAGACAGACATGCGTCAATGTGTTCCTTCCTGACCTTTGATGAGACACTTTTACTTAGTGCCGCCCTAAACAAACGGGACCCCAACACTGAGTGCCCCCACTTAAATCGCGAGACAGAAGACTGAACTTTGGTTCGTTAGGATCAATGGGGCACTATACTGTGCACAGGCGGACTGCTCTCTTATCCGAGAATGGCCCACAGTGACTCAACTTGCAGAGCACTGGCTACTGGGAAAAGGTGGTTCTTTGACCCACATGCTTTAGACCCCGTGCTGGACTCAGAGACGCAGGAGGCAGCATGCTTGTGCATGGGGGAAGTGGGGGGTGGGGGGAGCTCCCAGGGCTGAGTGGAGAAGGCTGGGGGAACCTGGGATTTGGAAATAAGATGGGCTCATACAGCTGAAATAGGACATATCAGGGTAAAAAGAGAGAAAATAGGTGTAAGAGATGCAGTCTGTCTGTGGGGCGGTTTTGGGAGGGGGGCATTTTGGGGCGCATCACGAGGTGCCCGGTCTCTTCTGCTGCTGCGCACGGATCAGCTCCAGCTGCTTCTTGCACTTCTGAAAGTAGGTGGACAGGCTTTTGTTCTCTTCTAGAAGCTTCTTGTGCTCCTGGACCAGGCGAGACGTGTTCTGCTGGTCCTTCTCGTCCTGATCCAGCTCCGCTATCAGCTCATTCCTACATGGCAGCACACAAGACACAAAGGTGGCATATGGTTAAGAGGGTGGGAGAGAAAAGAGGGACTTAAAGCAAAATACGTCATTTATGCAAACTGGAGTTTCTTTAGTTTTGTACTTGAGCTAAAAGGCTAATGTAGAAAACAAACAACAGAACAGACATGCATAACCACCACACAGCGTTACGCAAACTTCAGGCTTATGCACACTTGTCTCAAAGGGTTAAACAGCACTAGCAGGTTTCTTAAACCAAGACTTTCACCCCACATTTATTTAGAAGCAATGTGTAAAGTTCTGACTTACTATCCTAATTACTTGTATTCTCATTTTTTTTACTTTGTATCCATTTGAAATTTCAAAATTGTTCTGAATTCTGAAAATTGTTCTGAAAAAATCTGAAAAAAAGAGTAACATGTTACTTTTTAACAAATTACTTTTCCCCCAAAATATCTGACTCAGTATCTCAAAGTAATCACTTACTTTTAAATTTTGACTTTGTATTCCAAAAAACAACTTAAATTTTCTGTATTTTAAATCTCAAAAGGCTTTCATCAAAATTCTGACTTAATATGTCAAAATAATGACTTATTTTCTCCAAATCCCTTCTTAGAATCTTGACATCTTGAAGTGACTCACTCACAAAGTTCACAAATTTAAATCACTCGTAATATTGCTCAAATGTTGTTTTAATAACAAATAAGTCTTATAAATATTTTGTCTTATATATAAATATTTTGACAAAATAAGTCAACAAAATTTCAGGCAATTAAGTCTGATAAATAAAATAAATTCTGAAATACTAACTCAAAATGTTTGCATACACCTGGTAAGAATGAGCTTCCACATATTTGTGCTTGTGTAAGCCTGCAATGCTGATGTTAGCAGATGAGTATAAGCTTCATATAACTATTAGATCCATTAGCCTTGTAGCTCAAATTTAAAACATGTGGGCTGATCAGCTGCACTGGGCACTGCACTGGGGTAGGGGGAAACTTTGTAAATGCGATTTGTATCTAAGCTCTTCTTTTCACTTATCCAAGGACAAGTGAAAAGAAGAAACAATTCTTTCAAAGAAACCTCATACGACCTCATACGAAAGGTAAAGAAGAACTCTAGTTTGTTAATATTTCTTCCAAATGCACAACTTCTGGATGTAATGTGTGCTGGCAGCGTTTTGACTGCGTGTGAAAATGCTTCCACGCATACGCACGCCAGGAGATGCCTTTTTTTTTAGTCATTCTCTATAAATACAAAATGAGCTACACAGTCTTAACTCTGCCAGTTGCTTCACTACCGCCTGTTTGAGCTGCTTAAAGACTTGTGGAGATGGTGTTTGTAAGGGGGGGCGTGGCGGTGTGTGTGTGTGTGTGCACGCCCTGCTTAGTCTCCACTGTAATGTAAAGGAGATGACTTCATGACTCCAACAAGGCAAAGATAGTCTGTCATAGTCCAGAAACGAACTCAAGCAGACTTAATGGTGTGTGTTATATTCTGGAATATGTCATGATGTCCTGTAATTCATAATGCCATGCAAGCACAAGCTGCATCCTGAGCACTGCAGCAAGGGGCTCTAGGACTGTGTAATATGTCAGTATTTATTTATAGATATTATTAGAGATGGACTAATCAGTGTTTTTGGGGGCTGGTACTGATCACCTTTCAAGCAGGATCTGCAGATAGCTGACACAGATACGAACAAACTAAAAAAAACCCCAAAACAACATCATTTCGCTCTTCGCAGCAGTATGCAGCCAGTGGCGACATGAAGCCACTCGAACGTTAGCATGGTGACAGCATTATCTGCCTTAATGGATGATTATCTGAGGGGAGCATTAGCAGCGTAGACTGTTTATTTAGGGTGGAGAAAGATAAGAGAACCCCCTGAACTTTACTTTTGTTCTATAACAGTGAGTTTGTCTGGATTCGAAAACAATGGAATAATCGGTTTGCTGTTGATTTGCTGTCTACCACAAACATCCATCGTCTTTGCTAGTTCTGCTCTCTTCTGATGTTCACTGTACTGGGTTGAGTGATGTTCTCTCAGAAGTGGTATGAGTTTAGTGGTGTTAAAAGTCAGATATGAAAAGGAAAAAAAAAAAAGATTTGGTAAAATAAGACGGACGACATGTTTTCTACGAGCACACAACAAGCCCCCAGTTTTAGTTCCATACTCAAAGGTCAGTATTTCTATCTAGGGTCCTGCAATCAAGGGTCCTTGCATAGTGTTGAAGTAATCCTTAACTGGAGAAATATGGCTCCTATGGTTTACATCACCCTGAGCAGCTTTCAGGATCGGTCAAGTAGGACAAATACCAGCCAATTGCATATATGGGATGAAAACCGCCCAATACTGATACATAGGTGATCGATCTTTTCATCTCCAGCCATCACAACTGATGGTGTTACATTAAATCACTTTCCTGACATATCGTTGATATCATCAGTACTCATTACTTGCATGCTTCATTACACATTAATTAGACTAATGTAATGCAATGCTGAATAGAAATTACTGCATATCATTTTTGTTAGTATTGTTTAAATGTGGCAATACCCTGTGTTTATCAAACCTCAGAAAAAACAATATACTGGACACTCATCGCGTATCAATAATGTTTATTACTGACAAGCAGTAAACATACTATAATTATAAACACTTATTAGTTAAATCAATATCATGGCAGTTGGGATATCAAAAAGTTAACCATTATAAATAACCATAATTAATTATTAGGTTTTCATCACTCAGATTAATTACTGATCATTCATAACCCATAAAGTAAACTGTTGTTTTTATATGCTGCCAGTTATAAATACCTATTATGTAGAAATTAACAGTAACTGACAAAGTACTGTTAGGCAAGTTATTGTTCATTAGTGCCCATTATCACAAAGAATGTAGGTTGAGTTTGCACTGTGCTTGTGCTGATTTCTGGATCTCTCTCTTTTTTAAATATTATATATAAAATATATATGTATAAAAATATATCGTCGCTGTCCAAAGAAAAACACGTATCTCCATTTCTGTAGATTTGTACTTTTCTGCATCGTTTGAACACAGCAGCTGCTGTTTACACTGTGTGGGAATTTCATGATCAATGGACCAACAGAAATGACCCAAAACTGCTTGGAAAGACGTCTGGTTCCATTAACTTACATTAGAATTGAATGAGGTTTTTGCCCTCTCCTGTAAAGTTGCCATTTTGGAGATACATGTTTTCCTTTGGACAGCGACGATATATTTAATCAGGTGTGTCCAAATTTTTGTACTGGTGTTGTACTACAATCCCAAATGTACAAATGTACTACAATTTAGGAAAGATGGTCAAAACTACACTGTACTCAAGTGCTCCCTGTGTAGTGAACCGTGTGCCTGTGCTTAGATGCTTCAGGACATGTGGATGTGCGTGTAATCAGCAGGCATGACTCACTTCCTCTGGATGAGCAGGGCGATCTCCGTCTGCACTTTCAGATACTCCTGCGCCATCTTACAGTGCTGCTCGAACACTGCCATCGACTCCTTTGAGTTCGGGCACGGGGCGAGGGGCTGTAAATCACACACACCCACACCCAAGATTACCCATACGCATGCACACAATCATTAATCAGCTTCAGAGCTTAAAGCTCGTTAGCTTGCAATGCAAAAAGTGTATTTATATCCGAGATTGTCTGCACTTTTAAAAATACACGCCAGAAATAGCAAAACCGGTGTCCAATGCTGCATCCAGCCATTTGCTCCTGCGTATTTATAAGAACATTCCGTAATGCAAATAGCATCATTTTCTGAGTCGGTAACGAGCTATAATCCCGACTTGATTGAATTTGAAGCCTGTTTTTTCCATGCTATTGGCATAAGAGAGAGGGTGCTTGAAGGAGAGTAAATCAGCAAAGTGGCACAGTATGGTGGGGATCAGTTTGCTTAAAAATGCTGCAAGGGGTAAGGCAGTACATGTGCAATATCTAAAAATCATAATTACCACTATGTTTATTGACAATATCCACTAAATCCACATGCACATACAGCTCATACATACTTCTGATGCCATTTGGCTGGTGTGGTGCAGCAGATAATACCACTACCTGCAAGTGAGCTACCAACCCATGTGGGAGACTCGGGTTCGATTCCTGGTCTGGGTGGCTATGTTGTGCTACACCAATGGGAATCCTTGGGCAAGACTCCTAACACTACATTGGCCTACCTAATAATAATATGATTAATATAAAAATGATATGATTAATATAATTAATAGGATTGACCATGTAAGTCGCTCTGGATAAGAGCGTCAGCTAAATGCCATTAATGTAAATGTAAATTTGTCGGCTTCTAGGCTTTTCAGCTTTAACTAATTTAATGAAAGTTGCGACTGCAGACACATGGTTTTGTGACTTGCATGCTAATGCCACCCCCTGCTGGTGAAATTTCAGAAGCCTATACATGCATGAGGAAATTAGTGACTTCCAAAAGCCACTCCAAAGTGATTTGCATATTTTGCAAAAGGAGTGCTCTTGAATTCTGCTATAACAAACTGTATCGTTACATTCTCGTATTTCTACAACTCACCCAAACTATTAAGACAATTTGGTCGTAAACAAAGTGCTGACAATTTTCCTCAGATGGTACTTTGCACTCAGGGAAACCAGAAGTTTAATCTACTGTGTCCTAAAGGCATATAAATGTCCTATAATAATCCAATGTTTTTAAAGTAAAAGACAACATTAAATCTCCATAATATTTAATATTATTTAGCAAGTGGTTCAAAGTTAACTTGGTCATGACTAGTTCACCTTCCCAGCAAAATTATTGCAGTCACTGATATCTGATTACTAAAGGCATATAAATGTCTTTAGCATATATATATATATATATATATATATATATATATGCACGATGGACACAGCAACAGACATAAGGCCAAGACTGTTAAGTGAGTACCTGTAACTGGTGATCCAGTGTCAGATAGGCCATGGGGATGGAGTTATCAGAGCCATTAGTGTCTACAGGAGAGAACAAAAAGACAATGAAAGTTCAGAAGAAAGACTTCAATGCTGGTCCTAAATGGAATGAAAAACCTGAGCAAACTTGAGAACCAAAAAGCCTTTGCTCCTTTTAATTCTGTCTGCATTTTACTGAAGAGTCACATTTCGGTATGTGCAGCAGGTTTTCTCTCATATCTCGGTTTTAAAGCATAAGGTGTGCATACTGAGCTGCTTCTAGTGGCCCCAGACAACCATAGACAGTCTGTAAATAACCCAGGCTCATCACTGTTAATGTGTGTGTGTGAGAGAGAGAGAAAGCATGAGTGTGTATGTGAGAGAGAGAGAGAGAGAGGGAGAGGGAGAGAGAGACTAAAAAGCTGATGAGGCTTACGTAATGTCTGCAATTTCACCAGCACTGCTAGCGCTGCTATGCTGAAAAGATCATTTATGACACTAATTCCCACATTCATACAGCTGAAGAGGCTGTTCGAGGCCATACTGACGAGCGAGTCTGAGGGCGAAAAGAAGCTTCTAAGGCTTCCTGTCAAAATCACTCCTCAAGGAATTAGGGAAGACATACTAATGATCACATCCTGCAGCCATATTCATAATACATTACTATCAACAGTGAAGTCGTGACATATAATTTGCAAACTTTAGATATTCAAGGAATTCGTGCTGGTAGGGCTGAATTGAATGTGTGTGTGTTTTTACCTATGGGGTCATCAGGAGAGAAACTGTAACCCCTGCTGGTCTTATCAGACATGATCATTATGACACTGGGACTGGATGACCTGCTGCTGTTCCTGCTCTCCTGCAATTGGCAGTAAACATTCAATAGCAGGTGATTAGCAGGAGTGAGTTTGAGAGCTATACAACTGGGAAACAAATAAATAAACAAATAAATAAATAAACAAATAAATTCCACATTATGGAAACGGTGAGCTGATGTCCAGCATATAGGCGCTTCTAAAATGCGGAAACTGGACAAATACCTAAACGGATTACCATCACAGAAGTTGTCAAATCAAATCTCGGTTTGAATTATTTCTCAAATCATCAAACCACTGTCCGCTGATAGCAATACAAAACTGATCATTATGCGGCCAAGTGATCCTGAAATTGTGAACTCATTCTAATTGTATCTAATCGTCATAATCTAGTTTAAAATACTGCATCTAACATTTTTCATTTTAGGACTGGTGTTAGAAAAACATCAGATTTAACTTATTTCAGGGCATTTTTACTTAGCTTAACTCTTTAACATCCTCACCAAGAAAACAACAAACAAGTTTTTTTTGTTTGTTTGAGGCAATAACACTAAAGCACAGTCAATTTCAATTGCATTAGCTTGGCATAGACATCTTTAGCATAAAAAAACAATTCTACCATTCGGTAACGCCTGTTCTATTAAATAATTCTTTTACCCTTTTTGTACTTGTTGTACAAAGTTACAGAATTCTGTTCATCAAAACCACTGAAACTAATACGCAGACAAAATAAGCATAACAAATCCACATGTGGGGAGAGAATTACTTAAGTAAAGGCAGATCTATGGAAAAACTCAGTGACCTCTACTGGATTTTTTTGTAGCCTAACACACCTCTGCCGATTGGTAGAGATGGCACAGTCAGGTTAAATTCAACAACAACTTTACTAAAATAGTCACTCAAAATGTGCTCTACCAAAAAGCTGAGCAGGAAGTCGAGATGTTAAGTTATTTTATCTAGGAAGTATCTTAATTACTAATTACTGGGCACACTGCAATATTCTTGCTAGAATCTGAAAATAAGAAATATTATTTTGAAATGAAATGTTATTTTGACTTGATATAAAAAGATTTCATCTGCCACAATTTGCAGTGTGGTCTTAACAAGGGAACAAAAACATACAACAGCCTATGCAATTATAAGATTGAACCCTTCTTAACCTCTGGAGGAGCTTGTTACTGCTGACCCCCTCAATACAGACTGACAAAGTAACCGCCATCCACTTGAATATACTGCGAGCAATGTACATACCACATTATTTATAGCTGTAAATGTATTTGTCAAAAAAGATGTTTCTAATGTTTCTGTTGGTTTCAGGGTCCCTGAGTGAACCTATGGGAAGACCACTTTAGACCTTCAACTTCATTTCTACACCTGACAGGAGACAGACACTGTTTACTCTCTAAACTCTCCAGTGGACATTCAGCTGTCACAGCTCGGGCCGGGAGACGTCTCGGAGACAGACGTCTTGAAGAATTCTGCAATGCAGGAAGAATACAAATGGGGCCCCAGTCTATTACTCTTTTTCAAAGGAGCGCAGTTCTGTGATTCTGTCTTTTAGCTAAACTGAAATTAAAGGCTCTGCAAGGCTCATTTTTCCATGTGCTCTGAAAGCCATACATCATCAGTATGCTCTGGGTGGTGAATATTGTCATGACACCAGAATATAAATTGAGCTGCATGTTTGATTAGACTGCTGATGTAAACCCAGGCAATGTCCCAGCTCACAGACCGCACTTAACCTGCATCTCCTTACCATGTAGCTCCATGCCTAGTGTCACACAGCGGTTTTCTCATTTCCCAGGTTTTAAACCTCAGAACTCTCGATTTTCACAAGCGATAACAAGCACACTTATTTGGTGTCTTATTTAACGAACGATTTCTCGGTTCATTCAAAAAAGCAGAGGAATTCTTTGATGCACTACGACATTTGACTTGGTGAGCAAAAAAGGAAATAAAGGTTTGAATTACTTGCCAATACTATGTGATTTAAACACTTACAAAGTGCGAATACTGAAAGCTAACAAGGCAGCGATATTGTAATATTAGCATTTTAATTTTTTAAAATCTTGAAATACTGATCAAATCAATAGCAAGGAATGATTAAATTGTGATCATATTGTAATTACCTATTTGCAAAAATTTCTTCACTTCAAGATTTGATCACTATTTTTTAACTTTCAGCCTTAATGTTGTTTTAATATAGCTGCATTTCAATCATTTTCAACAGCTTTTAGAATCATCTCACAGCTCTGCATCACTCTGTGTGCGCCTAACATTAGTTCACAGCTTCCAACAAACTTTCTACAGTGTTGGCATCTCAATGGAAGAACATTTTTCAAGCACTGGTACACTTAAAATGACCCCAAACTGTATTTCATGATAAAAAAAATATATAAAATTTTATGATAAAAAATGTTTAAAAAGTACTTTTATAGTTGTTCACGGAGTATTATTTTGCAGATGGAAAGCATGAAATGGCGATAGACTGCATCTACTTAAAGTCAAATGATTTAAATGTCAAAAACGTTTTTACACATTACTGCATTGCCTCGTAACATCTGATTTCATTTCATTTATACTTCACGTCTAAATCAGTCTAAGTGTGTTCTTCGGTTTCAGAACACTCTGTAGCAGCACAATGAAGTATACTGCACACGACTCGACTTTGAAATGAATTAAAAAGTTACAGAACGTAAGAAAGATGAAAAAAAAAGATATATTGTGTAAATTCAATCTAAATACGATTGAAGGTGCAACAATGTGATTCACTAACCAATTATGTAATTACATAAAGTTAATGCAGCAGCTCTACTTCTGCATTACAAAAAGGAAACAAAGACAACTTAACATAAACTGCCCAATTGAGGGAAGGAGGGGTTGCATCCTAAGAGTCTTACCTGGCCTGACTCCGTCCCAATGGCAGGGAGGTCCTGGACTGACCTGCGTCTGTGTGGCTCGCAGGTGGCTAAAGTGAGAGAGAGAGAGAGGAAGAGAAAGACAGATAGACAGACAGAGAGAGAGAGAGAGAGAGAGACACACACGGAGAGAAATGGAATGAGTCTTGAGGGTTGAGGTTTGTCCGAGTTCGTGGAGGGGGCTGTAGCGGTGTGTGTGACATAAGGGACAGCTGCACAGAATTACACCAACTCCCAGCACGCTGGCACGTCAACGGCATGGACTCAAACGTGGTCCGAACGTGACCACAGTCCACCACTACAAACACACACACACAGCTAAAAAGGCACAGACACACACACACCACTCCGAGAAGACCACACGGGCAGCTTTACTTGCATTGACCACACAGCTCCTGCCACATTTGACTGGCAGTTGCCAAAAGATAATAATGTGCATGTGTGAGTATGTAGGGGAGCATGAGATAAGACTGACAGGGGCTATAAGGTCAATGCATAGTCCCCAAAAATGGCTTTAGTCCACCAAGACAAGAAAAGGAGGTGTTATGACTCTCAAAGCGCCATTAAGCCCGAATTCCAGAAGAGGGGAATTCCACTGATTCTGAGTTTCCCCTGGTTTCTGAGTAGTTCAGCTGATGTAAGGTGTAAACAAAGACATTCAGAGCAGTCTGATGTGACTTGCCCTATTCTAGAGAAACCTACCAGGTCAGAATGCCTTTAATACCTCTAAAAGCCACCTCACAGAACGCTTTCATGCACAAGATGTCTCCATGGCTGAGAAGTTACTTATGGCACTTTTAAAATTCGCTATAATATAATACTGTAAAATACATATAGGGTGCTGTGTATCAAAATATGATAGGAGATAAATAACTTTACTACCATCAGCACTACATTTACACACTAAAAGGCACATGCAGGTTATTCTGGACAGTAAATTACAAGGCTGTATTTGGGTTATCCTGACCCCTGGCTCTTATCACCACCACTGTAAAGAAACAGAGTTGGTAAGTTTCCCTAAGGTGCTCAATTTCACATCAAACCACCCAGAATGTCTTTTTTACATCTCGTCAACATCAGTACCGATATTTAGAGAAATCAGAGGAATTCCCATCTAATTAGGTTGCAGAGTCTACAGGACGAGTTCTAACCACAACCCAGGGAGAAGACACTGCTAATACATGCTAACATTTCATCAACTGTGCATACTTTTACACACACCCTTACTACATCCAGAAACTCATCATATAACGACTCTCTAACAATGTACAATATGTATGTAAACATATTCACTATAAAAGGTGAATACTCTGAATTCTAACCTCAACCCAAAGGACAATCTCCTGAAAACTTATATAAGCACATGCACCACTCATGGACTGTGTTCTACATTAAACTCAAGTTTATATGTATCAGATATAAAGACATAAATGAATGAATTAATTAATCAAATGATATTCTTACCAGGAGACACTTAACCAGCATATGACACTTCACAATGGACAATTAATTCAGTATACAGGACTGTGCAAAAGTCTACCCTGAATTCATTTAGCTTCCAGTCAAAATGACCATCAAGTAGCCTATGACTAATAAGAAGACGTTGAAGACAGACAAAAAAAATATCAGGAATTTCAAAAATTAGTTAAAAAAATCATTAATAATACATAAATTATATAATAATTGATTATATTATAATAATTAATGAAAACACACACACACACACACACACACACACACACGCGCAATCCCTAGAAAACCACCAAAGCCATCAACATCAGTTAAACATTCACTTGCCGGTGTTTAAACTGACCACTTCAGAATCTAGACCTCAACATCCCCGAATACGTTTGGGATTAGTCAGATCATGTGAAGCAGATAATGCAACCANCGCAATCCCTAGAAAACCACCAAAGCCATCAACATCAGTTAAACATTCACTTGCCGGTGTTTAAACTGACCACTTCAGAATCTAGACCTCAACATCCCCGAATACGTTTGGGATTAGTCAGATCATGTGAAGCAGATAATGCAACCAATGTCTAAAGGTCTCTGTAAAGGTCTCTACATACTTCCTGCTGTGGCAACATTCAACTGGCTTTAGCAATCCGTATGACATAAATGTAGAGAAAACAAACAACCGCACTGGGTGAACTCCACAGACGAAAACACCATGTGACAAAGCATTAAAAAAAAAAAAAAAACCTACCAAAACACCCCCCAGGGTTACAGTGGAGGTGCTGGTGGCAACAAGATCTCTCCCCATTGTACATGGCTTTGTCCTGGCTTCAGTAATAAAGCCAGCAGTAATATACATGGAACTGATCAAAATGTCATAGTGTCATGTGCAGTAATGAAGTGCACGCAGAAAGTATGTAAGCCTGTAAGCTGGCAAAGGCACTTTCGGCTTTGTACAAGAAATATGATGAGGCCATAAGAATGAACCTTACGGGTGTGGAAAAATATCCCTGAAAAAAATTAGTTGCTGATAAATTAATCACTAATATATATATATCAGGCGTTTCGACTGGAAAGCAAAGAAACACAAGTTGGGCTTTTGCACAGTACAGTGAGTACTTTTTTTTTTTTTTTTTACCAAGCTACATATAAGAGATTAACAGAGCATAACAAACTTCATATTTCCTATGGAGACGAATTCTTGATACGAGTTCCACTACAATTCTGCAAGTTCCTCTGCATGGTGCATTTTCACTGACAAACCAACCAACCCTGAAAAGAATCTTACCTACAGCTGCATAATCCAACTGCTAATACACCACAGACTAGCTATACTAAACTGAAGGGAAGTCTCTGAGGTGAATACAAAACACTACAAAACTGTCAACACTGATGAACTGAGTGGTGGTGAGGTGAGTAGCGCACATGCACAGGTGAGTGATGTTATTGAGAAACTGAAGCAACCTGCACAGTTTAATATGTCTCGGTAAGAGTGGCCTTTTCTCCCTTTAACTCTGCCATCCTTCAACGTCCCCATTTCTTTCAGTTTTATCAGGGATGGAGATAATAATAGCAATGACCTTTCAATGTGAAATATATTAATCAAAAGGACTTCTGCAGAGTTAATGAATGTGTGTGCGCCTGTGAGCGTATGGGGACAGGAACCAGGCAGCCAGGGGGTTGGTCCTTTCTGTATTAGAGAGCAGATCGCAGGCTGAAAGTGAGCAGGCTAAACGTACAGTCGAGTGCCGTTATGACGCCATGCACTGCTCAATCAGCTCGTACAGCACTGCACAGTAAAAGCTGGGTGATAACCACACATAACCTAATACGCAAGATATTTCATTTACAGTAATCAACGTTATTATAAACTCTAGGGGTGGGAATCACCAATATCGCAATATCACAGTATTTTTTTTGCAATTTTTGTATATTATGATATGTAGAGCACTGCAATGAGACTGCAATAAACTGCAATTTATTTACATTAGTTTTATCTAAAGATCAGTGCCTTCAGTCTCACTTCAGTCATTTTATATTGTGGGACTGTCAAGCGGATAGAACAACACTGTCATAAAAACTTACTTTATATTTAAAAGCTCACTGGACAAAAAAAAAAAAAAGAAAAAAGTCACCTTGCTTGTGTAAGGTGGTAGTGGCTTCAGAGTCCTGTAGATGGCGCTGCACGAGGGTGATCGGGCTATGAATACCTGTGTGACGGGATTCACAGATTGAGAGGAGGTGGTACAGTGCAGTGAATGTCTTGTTCCAGGTGTGGAAAATGGCTCCAAAGCAGATGTTAATGATTGGCTAAAGGGGTGACTGTATTTAGGCGTGCCAAAGACCATAGTGTGAAGGAAGCAGCTGAATCTGCAGGCGTATTGAAGCGCACGGTCATACGGGTCTACCAGCAGTGGCTAAAATCCCAGTCTACAGGAAATTCTCCTCAGGATTGTGCCAGGGAAGGCATCCACCAAATCTGGGCTAACTGGGCAATTCTTTGATGCATGACTGTCTGAACACTGACGTGGCCTACATCCAGAAACTTGTTCAGTCCATGCCAAATCCAGTCACAGCTGTTATTGGTGCTTGTGGAGGTACTGCATGCTATTAAGTACGTCTGTGTCACGTGAATATTTTTTTTGTCCAGTGAGCTTATAATGAAATGCTGATAAAACATAATGTTGATATTTGAGTGCAGCTGTAGAATCAACTCCGTGACCATCAATGAAATCGCTGGTTTCAAAACAGCATTGAATCCAATTTTGCCAGTAAGCCCAAAGCCTGACAGCAAAATTAATTAATAAATAATAATTATCCATTTCCAGGCTCCCACATCAATAGAGGTCCTGTTTAGATTGAGCTCATAGTAATAAGGTAATAGACCTGTGAAGATGTGCATCACGCCCATACAAGTAACTTCTACTATTCTATTGCCATTTCTATTACTTATCTGAGGAATGTGGCTCCAACAAAATTTTGCCAATTTGTTTTTAATCAAATGAAAAAAAAATGTTTACTGTCCTTACACAAGCATACTTGTATGGCAATTTGGGCAATATTATGTAGTATTTGGCACTGTTGGAAAAATAGCATGGCTAGTAAGAACTTAAAGAGCATAAAAAAAAAAAAAAAATCAATCTGGTAATGCTAAGCCAAGGCAGAAGCCAGCAAATGCGTTCATGCCATGAGCATAGCGGTGCTACAGGACAAAACATCCAATGCACCCAAACCACATATTCGCCTAGAATGATGACCATTTGCTGACTGTACAGCACAGCAATTAATGGTGTTTCCTCTCTTCCCTTATCATCAAATTTGGTTGTATATTTGGTGGTATTCATCCCAACACATTTCTTTCCATATCGCCCAGATTGACAGTAGACACGGAACTGCATCACATTACAGCTCTGCATTCTAAGCCAAATCCTCCTATCTGCACCTCATGTCAGCACGCGGAGGCATGAAGCCATGCAAACGCTGGCATGGTGACCGCTGTGAAAAACGGATGACTATTACAGGACAGCTTTAACAGTGATTGGTTATTAAAGGAGGAAAAAAACAAAAACATCTGGCATCCCCACAACAAAAAAAAACAAAACACCTGGTTTATTCTACCGGCTTTTGCAGTTGACGGCCAAAGCCATCATAAGGTTCCACGTCTCACTGCGCAATGCTTTATGGCAGAATTTGAAAACAACTGAACATCCTGTTTGCCGTCATCTATCTACCGCTACATGTGAACGCGGCATTAGTCCTCCAGTAGCCCACTACCCTGTGGTCATTTCTTCTACAACACTCAGCTCATGAACTGCTTCATAATTAGCTGCTACAGTAGAGAAATACCTACACTGTACGGCAGAGGTCTCCGACCCTGTTCCAGGAGAGCTACTGGCTAGCAGTGTCTACTTCCGACAACAATCTGCCACACCTGTTCGTCATCATCATCTACAAATGTTCCTGATTGGCTGGATCAGATGCATTAGTGTTAGGTAAGAGGAGGGGAAGCATATTAACTGCAGGTCGGAACTAAACTCGGCAGGAAAGTAGCCCTCTGGGACCAGGGTTGGGGACCACTGCTGGGGACCACTGCTGTAAAACCTGGATCCTCATTTCCTTGGCTGAAGGCAACAGCACTGCAAAGTTTAGCATGTACGCGTAGTTTGGCAGTTACCAGATTATTGTGGTGGGGGTG
>CM067481.1:3627770-3675633 GCA_034552555.1 Semaprochilodus insignis
GAGTGTAATGTGTTAGTGTACTGTAAGTAGTGTGTTGGTGTACAGTAACTCAGTGAGTGTAATGTGTTAGTGTACTGTTCTGCCCTCTGATTTAAGTAAGAAAGAAAGGGCTGATTTAATTGTTTGTGGTAATTAGTTTGTATTGAACGCATGACTGGCTCTTATTTTGACACATCGTAAGAGGCACACTGTGCATTATGGGGGTAGGAGTCCAGGTAGTAGACAGACCACATGAAGAGCAGATGTGTGCACAGAGAGAGGTACTCCTGTGTCTTACACCTTTTTTTCACACCCTCGAAAGCAATGGCTGTAAGTTCTTTTGTTGTCTATAACCTCAGCTATCACGCATATGTAACCTAAAAAAGGTTTTTACGTCCAATGTTGGTTTACTGATGGTGTAGGCTAATGCTAACAGTAATATATTCTGGCTTGCAACAATGCTAGTTTTCAGTAACATTATGTGCTAATGTATGACCAGGATAGCAACTTATTTACTTGTCATTCTGTTAAGGGGCTACATTAGCATTTATTAGCCAGTTATTTGTATTCATACAGTAACTTCTTGTGCTGGTTAAGAGACACTCTTTTTCTTTTCTGTTTCATGTCTGTTACAGTTTTACTTATAAAACTTTCACGTGTCATGCATGAAGATTGTTAATAAAGGAGCAAGGTGCTCACTTCCTGGCTCGTGGAAAATCGAGTTTGGCTGACTGTTTAGCTGCGTTAACATACTGGTTGTATAGAACACGTAGTGAGAACAGTACATGTCTATAAGTAGTGCGTTGGTGTACAGTAACTCAAAGTGTGTTGTGTTAGTGTACTGCAAGTGAAGCGAGCCCACCAATCAGGACAGCGGTCACTTTGTTTTGACCTGTTGGACAGAGTTGGTTCTAGCTAATGGAACGTGTTCTCCTTCAGTGTTCTGTGCTTATGATCATTTGAATAGATCATCAGGGTCAGACTAATTAATGATCTTCTATTAAAGACTGGTGGACTGAGAGACACTAGAGTCTCTTCACCTACACTGAGCTGATTAAGAGTCTTGTTCCAGAAATGATAATCGGACATTAGAGCCATAATAAATCATGCTCCTGTTACTCTCCATACTTAAGTACATTTGAAGGTAAATACTTTAGTACTGTTACTCCAGTGGAGGTCTAAAGGGAGGAACTTCTACTGACACTGGAGGAGTATTTTACCTTGGCTATCTCTACTTTAACTCAACTACATGGTTTGTGCACTTTGTCCTCCGCTGTTTAACAGCTACAACCACTGAAATCATCAGTTCTATCCATCAACACCAGTACTGTACCAGCCACACATTATATTTTCCTTTCCTGTTGTGAGTACCTCCGCTCAACCCTGTGTCTGCGTGTACCTGTGCTGGTGGCAGAGTTACTCTGGCCTTCATCTGAATACTGATATGGGTACTGCAGAGGCTCCTCCGATCCAGGAAAATACTACAAATGTATAAAGGGAGGAAGAGCGAGTTAGAAAAGTGCAAACCAAAGCAGTAGAGAGGGAGGCTGTCAGGCTGCAATCATCTAGTCACCACTTCATAGTGTTTACTAAATCGCTTCCTTCTTTGCATTTTGCAAGCCTTATTGCCTTACATGACCAGTGTTTTCAGCAGTATGAGGATGTCTGGGTTGTGTTGTCTTCCTTTTCTGCATCAAATCATTTACTGTCTTTGGTTGATTGTGTACTACTGTGTGCTCTTGTGTACTCTATGTCAAGTGACCGTAAATCTGAGAAACACAAATAATTTTTATTATTGTTATTATTACCTTCATCAGGTGGGTCATGATCTTTACTATCTCCTCCATGGAAGGCCGTTGGGAGGGGTCTTTGGACCAGCAGCGTGTCATCAGGCTCTCTATAGGCTTGGGTAGGTTCTTAATGAGTGGAGGACGAGTTCCTGAACACACACAGCGAGTCAAATGAACCACCGCCACCATCAAGATAGAACAAACTCACAGCCATATGCAAAAAGCTCAACACTCCAGTCAAATGACATGTTTTGTTGATGTCCTAAGTGAAAATAAGTTAATACACCTCCTACAGTGAACAAAGCTAAATCTGGCACTTTCCTGCAAACTTTATTGCAACTTTCCGAATTTTGTTTAGGCATTTAGCATATCGGAAAAATAAGTATCAAATGTGCCATAACTCTTCTGTGCTCTCTGTAGACGACGTGTTCGCTTGTTTTCACATGGAAAATCAACAATTCCTGTAATTTGACCAGAGATGGGCAATCTTTTGCGTATGGCTGTGTATGTAAATGGTTATAATGTCCTGTTCTTGACCAGAACAACAAAGCTGAGCAGAGCTAAACTATAGTTTTATTTATTTATTTATTAATTACTGCAAAGCCCAAAACTTTCATTCTGACATAGTTACTGCTTATACATTTTGCACATGTTTATACACATGTTGTTTATTTTCTATTGTCTTGCACTGTACTACTATTTACATAGTTGTATATATACATAAATAGTATAATTTATATATATAATTTTTTTTTTTTGTTTTGTTTTTTTTTTTCCGCCCTCCTACTGCCTTTGAGAAGTGGCCTGACTCAAGGTTGTACTGAACAACCTTGTAAACATTACTTTTTACATGTTGGTAAAACAAGGCTGTGAATGATCAGGATTAATCACATTATTTTGAGTGGTTAATTGCTATAGTCTTCTTTGCACAGTCATGACTTTCACGAAAAAGGATTTTACACCACGTGAATGTACAGTTGGATTAAAGGAATGTTGCCCTCAATTTTCATCACTAGTGTGTAATCAGAGCAACAGTGGCTGCACTGAAGCTGAGCTAGTGATTTGTTTTTGCCATCATTAATGATAAATATATGAAAATTTGTGCATTTTAGAGCAAGGTAACGACTGCAAGCACACTGCTGAAAAAATGCTGATGTAGTTATCGAGCAAAGAAGCTGCTAGTGCTTTGTGAACAATTCACTGTCCACCTTAAGAGTCCAGCAGCACCGAATTGGTTTTATGATAGTAAGAAGCAGAAAAAGCAACCAATCATCATTTCGACTGGAAATCAAATAAATGAAAAGGCGGTCTATGATTTTCACACAATACTGGACGAATGGCACATACAGGACATAAGTATGACCCTCCACATCCTGACATAGTACTGTGTGTGCATGAGCGAGAGAGACTCACCACGGTGCACAGCCCACATGATCCTAAAGGCTGGCCCTCCAATCTCATCAAAGGGCTTCCTCCGTGTGATCACTTCCCAAAGAATAATGCCCCAGCTGAACACGTCACACTTCTCGCTGTAGTTACTGCCTACAAAGTGCGCGCGCACACACACACACACACACACACACACACACACACACACACACGGTCAGTAACAAAACAGAGCAAACAACACACAAATGTGAAAAGTTCAGACAAGAGCATCAAACCAGAGACAGACAGACAGACCAACAGACTAAGAAAGTTAAAAGAAAGACCAACACAAAGACAAGAACAAGGAGGCAAGGACCCAAGTTCTTTTCACTAAGCATGTTTCAGATGATCCAGAGCAAAAACACCTTTATCTCGTGCCTACCCCCCCACTTTGGAACAGGGGAAGGAGAAAACCTGGAGGCAATTTCCTCTCGTGCTACCCCGGAGAGGCTTAATTACCCTGCTTATTATCCCTCAATTACATCGCCCATCACACATATGCTTTTGACGCCGCCTCACTGAGGTCGTCTGCTAATTTGTTTATCAGTAAAGCAAATGAACAGTGTTGGCTTTTCTCGTTTAATGAGGATCGTTCTAATAGCACATTAGTTTCTGTTCCTCCCTTAACAAACAAGATAATGACCCGCTCTTCACCAACCCCCCTAATAGCTCAGCGCTTTTGGTGGAAATCAAGTTCATCAGTTATTGCATCATTATTGCAATATCATTGGCGAGTAGGAGTGTAAGAAAACATCGAAAACATTGAATATCGCAATATTATATTCTGTGGTTCTGTGTTAATTGTCAAAAACACAGTATTGATTTTAATCAATAAATTACAATCAACGATTTGTAGCAGACATTGGTTCATTTAGTTTTGCATTTAAACCCCTGAGCACTATACTCTTTGACTCCGACACAAACAAGTAGCGTAAGAGAGCATCACTAACATTATATCGAATAACATAATATATAACAATAACAATAATAAATAATAATATATTGAAACCTGTGTATTGTAGCATATCGCATTGCCTGGTTCCTGCCAATACACAGCGGTTAGCAATGCTTCTGTCTACACATAGGATTTATATCTCTAAAGTCCCTCAATTAAACTGTTATCAACTCAGTTTTAAAGGTGCCTTATGGGATATGCTATATCTACACACATCTCTCATTGTCATTTCGTTAAGACATATGTATTTTGATTTCAGGTTAACTAGGTTTTGTCATTATTTGGGCCAAAATTGGTTTTCATCCAATTTGATAAGCTTCTGACTAACAACTACCGCCTAACTGCCTCTCTAATTTCACTTTCCTTCCCCTGAAAGAGATAAAAACATACACTTTGCTCCACCTCCACCCCTACTGTACCATCTGCAGGAACTGTGTGAGAACAGTCAAGCTGCATGGGATGGATTATCACAGGACACCATTAGGAACCTCTACAACTCCATGCTGAGATGTCTGGAACGTTGGGTTAGCAAACATGGCGGCCCGACTTCATACTGAGAGACACTACTTCTTTACGTGTAGCTCATTAAATATTGATCATATCAGTCTAAATTTATCATCATTTATTGTTCCTGGTAAGCTTTATCTTCCTTCCCAATAGCACTGCACTCCCACACTTCCTTCTGGGTGCAGCTATTCTTCTGATGAGTGTGAATGATGCAGTAAAAGCTGAGAATAAAATACAGTCTTACATTTAAATTCCACAGACAACTCAGATTTGGAGGAATACATGTGTTATTAAAAAAATGCTCATGATACACTATAAACGATCTCACTTATCGAGCATTCCAAACGAAACTTTCCACTTAGAAACTTTGTTCTAAATGCTCCCCAGATGCTCTTGGAACCTTTCTTCATGTTTTCTAGCTGTTGCCCACCAGTAAAGAATCTCTGGGAAACGCAAACCTCTCTGCCTTCTTCTTGTTAAGAAGTCCAGCTTTGTTTTGTGCTTGGAGAGGAGTCAGTACTTAACTTGACGCTCCCTCCTTTTTTTTTTTTTTTTAAAAAAAAAGAAACTTTCTCCAGTCAAATGAAGATAGTAATGGCCTCTTTGACAGCAGTGAAAAAGGCAATTTTGAAATTCTGTGCAGAACCAAGCATGCACTTAAGATCTACACTCTTGCACAATTTTTATGGAAGTCTCGTAACTGGAGCAGATTAAATCACACTGCCAGATTGAATCAGCCAAGGCCAACACTGTGGTCGCTTGGTCTGTGGCTATTGGTCAAAAGAAGTTTTCATCAGGACCTTGTCTAGTTAAATTTACAACATTTATTTGTGCGTATTTGTGTACGGCTGTTGCTTGGTTTATAACTGTTGTACTGGAAATGAAAAACCACAAAAATGCATTTCTGTTTTGGACTAAGAGACGACGGAGAAAGCCACCATGCGCTTTGTTAGTATTGCAGGCTGGAAAGAATGTTGGAAGCGGTTCTAGTTCTACCACATTAAGATCTGTGCTGCAATGCTTTGGGGCAACTCGTCCCCGATTAGCTGCTTGCCACTCTCCTCAAACTTGCCTTCGAACACCTCCGGAGCCATCCAGGCTGCGCTGCCTTTGTTGTTGGTCATGTGTGTCTGGATGTCGCATGCCGTTCCGAAGTCACAGATCTTCAATACAGTCCCTCCGGCGACCAGCAGCAGACTGTGCAGAGAACAAAACCGCACCAATCAGAAGGACGTTTGCAAGTAAACAAACAGTTCAACCAAAAACCGGCAGTGCGGCTGACGATGAATAGCAGCTTGTAAGTCATCATATTATTCACCGACCACAAGCTTTCATTTACGATTAGTCAAATTAAAGTGTAATTCTGCTATTATTGCTTTTATGGGTGACTGGATCAAGAACAAGCTGTAAACAGATGTTCGCAGGAAGCAATTGAGCATAATTCAAAGCCTGGAAAACAAGATGATGAGTTGCAGAGAAGTGTCTAGCGTACAAGGGCTAAGGAACAGGACGGCATGCCAAAATGAGCCAAAGCATCCACTGAAATGAAAGCAGAATCAACTGCACGAGTACAGAACTAGTGACGACAATTAAAAATTCACTTTCAATTTGGGTTTGGAAGCGACAGGCATGCCACAACAGAACACTCCATTTCAAACTCATCCTGGTGCTGAAGAAAAGAAATGTATAACAGAAAGTACCAACATAAACAAAATCAAAGTTGACTCACTGAAAACATAACTTGCGTCAGTCTTCTAGATGCTCACATTTAATCTCGGGAGCAGACGATATTATACACTACATTATATTTCTCTTTGGCCAAATTAGGCCATCATAGTGCCACAAATCCTTGGCGTATCTTGGTCGAGAGACAGGCAACACTACACATTTGATGCCGACCAGTCATCATTCATATCTGGGGGCAAGAAACTGTTGATCATGGCTACAGAAGTGGTATATGTGGTGCTGGTGGTTTTGCCCATCGCTGTCCAGAAAATGGACCTTTATACGGTCTTCAAACACACACTGCAGAACCATCTCTGTGAAGCACTAATCCAGGAACTTTCTGAAATGCGATGTATTGCACTAATGCTTAACCTTCTTTCTAGGTAAGAGCACTGGACAGGTATGCTAGGAATTGCACTGCTGTGTTGAGCATTTGAGCTCAAGGGTAATTTGAACCCATTTGTACTAGGTAGGATACGTACTCTGACTGAACGCAAAGCACTTTTGCTAAATAGCATGAATGTTTTGTTTTTCATAAAGAAGAAAAGAATGAAAAAGAGGGGAAAGAAAAGGATTGTGGAGCCATTCCTGGATTTCACAAAATGGACCGATCCCTCTTTTTCACCACCAAAGTACCAGTGCTCATGCTGGTGCTAGTTCCCAGGCTCTACAGAACCCATTAAGACGGGCCCCCCTTTCCATTTGTCTGAGAGGCGTGCGATTACGTATCTCGCGGTGGGCGGCCCTTAGTCCGTAAGCAGAAGTCGGCGGACAGCGCATTAAAACAACACGGCGGAACAAGTTCTTCAAGTGCAAACCTGCTTTGAGGGCGTATATCTCACCATCCAGAATCAACCTGTTCAGCTTCTGTGCGCAGCCCAGAGAGATTGTCATAGACAGTGGTTACGCGCAGGACGACTCGTAGTTTTGTTTCCTCTCTCCGTTCTGAAGGTGTACTGTTATAAGGCAGCGTGTTAAGTGTGTTTCATAGTTATCTGTAGTGGTTCTCACATTACAGATCTCCCGCAAGTATTAAACGACAAATGCACTGAATTTCACATTTTAGCTCAGTAGAAGACGGACGCTTCCTGTTGAATGCGCTCATCCACGAGCATGTCATCTGTGGGATATGATTGTGCCCGAGTTCAGCTCAGTGGAGTTCATCATGCAACACCACACGCCTTTTGCCAGTTGCGTCACGGGTTCCACGGTTCCAGACCAGAGATTTAATGGTGCTGGAACGGCACCAATTTTTCCAGCCACTAACTTTTTTTTTTTTTGGCGGCGGCGGAAACACACAGAACGGTTCGCGATTTTGCCACCGGCACCATGTTGGTGGAAAAGGCCTATGTATGGGCAGATCAGATAGAACATAGCTAACAAATGTGTTCCCAGCTGAAGAACTGTTTCACTTGCACAGAAGCGGTTTAAACTGCAGTTGTACTGAGCCATTATTTTGTAGCCTCTGAGATCAGCACTTAGCTGTTAGCATTTTGCTAATGTGTTTGCAGCACTGCCAAATTCTGAGAGGACATTGTTGAGATACAATGATCTGTGGTTTGCTGTTTCAAAAGGCAGTTGCAAAAAGCATCTCAATCTACACTGTATAAGTACAGCATATCAAGTATTACTACAAGTGATCCATAACTTGTCATTAGCGTACTGGTCAAGTCTCAGATACTGTGAGCAAAGTGTCTTAAAGGTTACAACTAACCTAAAAACAAACCACCTTCCAACTAAAGAATTCCCTTTTAGTGGATATTTTAATCTCTGTGCTCTTCATGCTAAACTGTAAAGCTGGCGAGCAATAGCACATTGTGTCAGCATCTCGGTACATCGGTACAGATGATATATTGTTTGGTTGTGACCCAGTTATTCCCTGGCCCTCTGGGTCACCGCGGGGTGGGGGTGGGGAGCAGCTGGTTGGTCGCACTGCTGCCAGGGGCTTTTCCGATCGCAGCCCCATAAATATCCAGCTGCAACAAGACAACACAAGCCGGCACTGCCAGATACCCACAGCAAAACTTAACACGGCTACACCTCATCTAGGTTAGAGAGTGAGTCTAGAGGTTCAGAGTCAGCAGCCAGGTAGGAGTCAGATTCAGAACTGGGCAATATGAGAAAATCTTCATCTTCACACAAAATAAGCTTTGCTGCTTTTCTCTTTATATATCTTTATATTAATTTCATACAAACAGGTTTCACCACCACTCGATTTCTCTCCTAAATCGTTTAGTTTTCAACAAACATTAAAGATTAATGGTGTGAGGTATGCCAAACGAACAACCCGCCTCAACTTTACTCCTAAGACCAGAGGAGAAGGAGGTTCTCCCTTGCGCCTGGGTTCCTCTCAAGGTTTCTTCCTCTCACTCCTAAGGGAGTTTTACCTTGCCACTGTTGCCTCTGGCTTGCTCACTGGGGGCTTGAACCCAGATTCCCTTCCTTGCATCTCTCCATGGACTCCTTTTCTTATTCTTATATTCTTTTCATTTTTCCAAAAACTGCTTTTCTGTAAAGCTGCTTTGAGACAACACTCATTGTAAAAGCACTCCATAAATAAACTCTGATTAACTGACTGAAATCAAAGTCGCTTTTGCTGCAATTTACTACAGTTATTACTGCTCCTACTGCTTTGTTGTGAATGAGAGACAAATCATAACAAAACAGATGTTATGCATATAACATGCTTAACACAATCGAATAACTTTTCGGCACTAAAAGTTACTATTATTTTGCCTTTCACAGCAGGATTGCCAAAGAACAATCAGTTTTACAAACAACCAGCTTAACAAACTGTTCCTATCTACAAACTATGCATATGATTTAGAAAAGATCTCAGGAAACTAAATTTTCCATTAAGGAATACTGTTTCTCACCCAGTGAGCTGCATTCTCCGGCTTTGTCCACATTTTTAAATACTAATGATTACTAACCAACAGATCGACTGGCTTAATTCAACTCGACACAAAGCTAAACCACTGTGTTTGTATACTGAAGGGAATGAAGGTGATATCAAGTGTGCGATTCACTTAAAGTCACTTATTTTCCAATGAAAAACGTTTAAATTAAAGCTATGCATGTCAAAACTAAGTGCAAGTGACTTCTGGACTTGCTCTCGTCAATCAGGCACTTGTTAATACTGAACCTTGTAACATCATGATACCTCAATGGATTTTCATCGTACGTGATATGCATCGATATATTGAAGGGTCTTTCTCAGAGTCGCATATCATTTGGAACATTTGCAAAAACAAGCAATTTAAAGAGAAACAGGAGAACGGACAAATCCAACTGCTCTTAAAAGTAAATGAATGACATCCTGACATCCATTCAGCCACATGTTAACCTGCAGTTTATGTACACTGATTGCTCTTCACAGGCTCCCTACAATGAGCTTTTAATGGACGGAAATGGTCAAATATGACTTGAAATAAAATTAATTCTGCATCAATTTCTACCGCACTTATTTTTGCCTACTCCGTTTTTCTTGTACTGCTATGCTTGCTATGCTATGGACAGTCAGTTCAGCGTTAGGTGAATACTGACAACCACATTTCAGAGTAGGAGCATCTAAATCGGACGAAAATGCAAAATATGAAATGCATATTAGCCAGCTTAGCTGATAGTTAACAAATAAACAGATGTCACAGCGTGATGTGTGATGGTTCTGAAGAACCAAATGTGATGCCTGCTATTGATCCTTTTGGGGTAAAATGTCGCCCAACAAGAAAGATGCCATGGCTAGTAAGACAGCTGCCCCGAGAAAGGAGCACTGCGAAGCTGGTCTTCTTTCTGCAGAATTTCCTCCACTCTGTTATTCACGTCGCGTTAAGTATGACTTACATGCTTTAAAACAGTGCTCGGATTTTCGGGGCTGTACTGCAAAGCCCCAGCTGAAGCTTTCAAAAGCTCCTGTTCACAGAGATCACTTTTCTTTGCCCACTCTCGAATCCACTAGTGGCACACGGGGAAGACATTTGCACTGGCAAGCGTATGCACCATTAACATTACAGACACTGTGACAGGTGAGACACTCTCTACTGATGTACCGAGTGAGAATAAATTAGTAAGAATGAATGACAGAAAAAGGAAGGAAGAGGGGAAAAAATAAGATGAAGAGGAATTTAATATAGATGGACTCTGAGATGGAAGTGCATTCTCAGATGGTGAATAAGGTCTCTGAGCAACATAGGCACTGAAGAGGAGGACGGTGAAGGGCATACTTAGACAGTCCTGTAAAAGAGCAGTAGCAGCGGCAGGAACTGAGTAGAGAGAGAGAGAGAGAGAGAGAGAGAGAGAGAGAGAGAGAGATATATGCTGAAGTGCGTACTTGGGTGGCTTGAGGTCCCTGTGTATGAGAGCCTTTGGTTTCATGCCGTGGAGATAGGAGACGCCCTGTGCGCACTGCAGGCACCAGCTCATGGCGTGGGACGCTGTGTAGTGGGGGAGGGGCTCTGCACCATGCAACACTGAAAGAGAGAGGACCATCGTGAACACCATCACAACCTGACAGTCTGGAATTGTTTATCATATTAGGTTGTTGCTTTACATCGGCGGCGTCTGATCAAAGGCCCAGTTAGGCTGCAAGTTTTTGTTCCAAATGAGCACAAGCACACATGATCCCACTCGTCCATCAGTTGGTCTCTTCAACCAATCAACCAATCGATCAATCGTGCTCTTGCTTTGTTGGAATGAAAACCTGCAGCCACGCCAGCCCACTGTGAATTCGACACCCTGGACAGGCCTGGCCTACAAGAACAATAAGCAGTGATGCAGCAAAATTAAAACCCAGTGGACCAGTGAAACAGAACGAACCGGTGTCCTGAAACGACCCGCATGCATTTTCTGCCAAGATAATTAGCTCCGGTCAGCCGTTCATTACTGAAGCTGGATGGAAGTGAAGCTGGACGGTCAGCTGTGTAGCATTTCCTCCGTTTACTGGCTCTACTGCCATGTTAACGCTGAATGATGGCGCATGTGCCACATGAAATCTGATCTGAATGTTCACATTGATGTACACGATCCAAGACCACATATGACAGTGACTCAAATCTGACTTTAAAAATCAAATTTGACGTGTCCACACAGCCAGGACAAAAATTTTAAAAAATAAATAAATAATCAGATCTGTGACATTACAGCAAAACAATCAGATTCAAGTCCCCCTTCAGCCTTGTACTGTGCACGCAGCCTCATAGTGGTCTGATGTAAAATGCTCCGGTCCACAGAAGTCTTATCTACAGAAGTCACTGTTCATCATGGTGGTGGTGGTGATGGGAACGAAACATCCAAAGACTTTAATGCCTGTAAAAGCTCCCTCACAGAAAGTCATTACATGAAATGATTACGAGAATCCTGCTTGATGCCTGAAGCTGCTTTCACACTGTACGCGTTATGTGCTTGGTGCTCATGGCGGCGGCAAGCTGCTTTCACGGCGGCAAGCTGTTTTGTGATAAAAGAAGCCTTTTGGGGAGCGACAGGAACTGCTAGACTTCTGCTCTCATACTAGCGAGAAGTTGAAAACATTTGACCTTTGCATGACCCTGCAACCCTTGAAAACTACGCTATATTGCCAAAAGTATTCACTCCCCCATCTAAATCAGTGAATTCAGGTGTTCCATGGCCACAGGTGTATAAAACCAAGCACCCAGGCATGCAGACTGCTTCTACAGACATTAGTGAAAGAATGGGTCGCTCTCAGGAGCTCAATGAACTCCAGCGTGCCACCGTGTTAGGATGCCATCCGTGTAACAACTCCAGTTATGAAATTTCCTCTTTAATAAATATTCCACAGTCAATCCCACAGTGGGATTATAAAGTGGAAGTGACTGGGAACGACAGCAACTCAGCCACGAAGTGGCAGCCCACGTAAAATGACAGAGAGGGGTCAGCGGATGCTGAGGCACATAGTGCACAGAGGTCGCCAACTTTCTGCACAGTCAATCACTACAGACCTCCAAACTTCATGCAGCCTTCAGATCAGCTCAAGAACAGTGCATAGAGAGCTTCATGGAATGGGTTTCCATGGTCGAGCAACTGCATCCAAGCCATACATCACCATGCACCAAGCAGTGGTTTAAAGCATGCCACCACTGGACTCTAGAGCAGTGGAGATGTGTTCTCTGGAGTGAGGAATCACGCTTCTCTGTCTGGCAGTACAATGGACGAGTCTAGGTTTGGCGGTTGCCAGGAGAACGGTACTTGTCTGACTGCATTGTGTCAGATGTAAAGTTTGGTGGAGGGGGGATTATGGTGTGGGGTTCCAACATGACTGGGCACAGAGCAAGGTCCATAAAGACATGTATGACTAAGTTTGGTGTGGAAGAACTTAACTGGCCTGCACAGAGTCCTGACCTCAACCAAACAGAACACCTTTGGGATGAATTAGAGCGGAGACTGCGAGCCAGGCCTTCACATCAGTGTCTGACCTCACAAATGCGCTTCTGGAAGAATGGCCAGAAATTCCCATAAACACATTTCTAAACCTTGTGGAAAGCCTTCCCAGAAGTGTTGAAGCTGTTATAGCTGCAAAGGGTGGGCCGACATCTTATTGAACCCTACGGATTAAGAATGGGATGACACTCAAGTTCATATGCGTGTGAAGGCAGACGAGTGAATACTTCTGGCAATGTAGTGTATGTGGCAGAAAGAGCAGCAGGGAATTCTCCATGTTCGGTGTGAAAGCAGCTTGAGACACTGGTTTCCGACGGCCTTGAGATCCAATGTTGGCTTAAAACTATTTGTGGCAGAGAGGTAAACACAAGGCGCTGTGTGAAAACAACAGTACCCAACGGAAACTTTCTTTTTCTCCCCCTTCAGATTCACCACCATCAGCATCAAAGGGAAATTACACGCGTTCAGGTTAACCAGACATCTTGGATAGCAAATGCAATGACTAATACTGTAGACGTTACGATCCCTGGTTCCCATCACCGCTTCACCACTGTGAAGGAAACCAAACAAACAGGTTTCTCTCCAATAAACCATTCCACATCAAGCCACACTAAATGAATGCAAACACACAGGAGTCCCAAAAAGCTAAATCTATCACTTCAGAGTGTGTCACACTATTCACACAAAGAAAATAAAGTGATTCAGGCGACTGGCAGCCTAGCATACCTTACCTAAATTGGAATGATTTGTACTTGGTATGTGCAAACAGTCAATATTAAAAGACCTGGATGAGAATCGGGTGCAAAAAGCTCGATAGGGACATCCCTAATTTAATCTGGATGCACTGATATCATTTATTAGCCATCATATACCCTCGTGAGCAATCTTCATTACCACTAAACCGCTTTGCCAGCCTTTTCCAAAATTAAGGACCACAATTCTCAGGACGGAATACTGCATCATTAAAAGACAGTGATGCACAAACTTGTGCCAGTCTTTGTGCTAAGACGCTTTGGGGAAAGCGGAACGCTGCTAAATGAGATTTCGGCTTTTGCTGATCAGACTTATAACTTGCAAAAGAGTGCAGGCAAATGATTGTGAGCTGAAAGCTAGATTACTGCAACACTGCTTATTGTGCACTCCAGCGGCACAGCACAGAGACCTTGTAATACAATCAGGTTATTCGTTTGGGGTCCCTGCGCCTTTATAACAGCTGAATTTCTTTAAACAAAGGGAGATTTCAGACTTTACATCCCAAAAGAAGGAGTAATTCGACTTTCATAACTTAACTTACCGTTATATAGAGAGCCCCCTTCTGCATATTCCATTACCAGACATACCTACAGGGAAGGAGTGAAAAGGTGAGAGGGGAAAAAAAGACCACCACATCAGCAATGTTCTTATTAAAGTAAGGTAAGTCCTCTCTGTTTCTTGTGCTGAAGTACAGTTGTTAACGGTGTGTGTGTGTGTGTGTATAATTCAATTGGATTTGGCATGTACTCGACAAGTTTCTGGATTTAGGCAACATCAATGACAATCTTGCATCAAAGAATTGCACAGTTGGACCAGATTTGGTGGATGCCTTCCCTGCCACAATTCCAAGGAGAGTTTCCTGTAGACTGGGATTTTAGCCACTGCTGGTAGACCCGTATGACTGTACGCTTCCATACACCTGCAGATTCAGCTACTTCCTTCACACTATGGTCTTTGGCACGCCCAAATGCAGTCACTCCTTTTAGCCAATCATTAACATCTGCTTTGGAGCCATTTTCCACACATGGAACGAGACATTCACTGCACTGTAGCACCTCTTCTCAATCTATGGACCCCGTCACTCACACCCTGCAGGTATTTACAGCCCCATCATCCTCGTGCAGCACCATCTGCAGGATGTATTTATCCGGTGGGCTTATGAACACTAGTAACATATGAAAACCCCACAACATTAACATTAACGATTAATGGACATTTAATCTGCAATAGTGTTTTTTTATGTTAATTAGGTTCAGATCCAGCTTAATACGACTACCTCTCCCGCTGATCAGACTGAGGCTATTAAAACATCCTAATTATTATTTCAATGCTGCTGCTGGTTTTGGATGAGTGCATTTAGACCATCAAACTCTCCTACCTGTCCTATCCTGGTTTAATGTAAAGCTGATGTCCAATTCGCCAGCTTCTTCCTCATTTCCCTGATATACCTTGAATGGTGCAGCAGTTACCTTCTGGCACCCGAGGCACTGTAAGGACTGCTGCACTACTTAAGGTGGAACCGGAAACTCAAACAAGAAGTTGGCAAACAAAAAAGCTGACTTCAACTTGGCCGTTTCAATGCTGGCAGGCGTTTTGGATTTTAGTGATTTAAGCTATAAAAAATATAGAGTGCTACTTGTAAATATGCACCACAGGTGGGACGGGTCGACAAGGTGGTCCAATTTATGAGAAAACATTTGCTACAAAGTAGCAGACAGGGGTCATGAAGATGAATCACTAGATTTGAAGTGCTGCCTCCTCTCACAGCGACTTACTTTCTCTCTGTTCTCTATTCTGCAGAGAGAGAGGTGACCATCTTCAAACAACTTTCCCTCTTAACTCTTATAAAAACCAAAGCACAGTCACACTTTAGACTTAGTCCTCTTGTTAATGGCGGGTGTGTGTGTATAATTCGATTGGATTTGGCATGTACTGAACAAGTTTCTGGATGTAGGCCACATCAGTGTTCAGACACTCTTGCATCAAAGAATTGTACAGTTGGGCCAGATTTGGTGGATGCCTTCCCTGCCACAAGTCCGAGGAGAATTTCCTGTAGACTGGGATTTTAGCCACTGCTGGTAGACCCGTATGACCGTACGCTTCCACACACCTGCAGATTCAGCTACTTCCTTTACACTATGGTCTTTGGCATGCCCAAACGCAGTCACTCCTTTTAGCCAATCATTAACATCTGCTTTGGAGCCATTTTGCTATAAAAAATACAGAGTGCTACTTGTAAATATGCACCATAGTAGGACATGTCGACAAGGTGGTCCAATTTATCAGAAAACATTTGCTATAAAGCAGCACACAGGGGGCATGAAGATGAATCACTAGATATGAAGTGCTGCCTCCTTTCACGGCGACTTTCTTTCTCTATTCTGCAGAGAGAGAGGTGACCATCTTCAATCAACTTTCCCTCTTAACCCTTATAAAAACCAAAGTACAGCCACACTTTAGACCTAGTCCTCTTAGACGGCACTGAATAATCTCTGGAGCACCGTCAAAGCCTTCCACCGGGTATACGCTGATGCTGGACTGTATGTTTAACGTGGGTTTTTCAAGACACGGTCATCCGACCACAGTAATGATATGGTACTACTAACCGCCTGGAGTTTTACCATGGGTTACCATGAAACAGGTAACCATTCCTCCCTAATTCACAGGCTTAGTGGCTCATCTGGACCCCTGCATCATGGTGATGCGCACTTATGACTCAATCGAACTGAAATGCAAAGACGTGTTGCTGGGAGGGACTTACGGGATTGTCACAGGAGCCATACAACTTCACAATGTTGGGATGATTTACCCGGGACAACTGACGAAGCTGCGGAAGATGGAGAAAGAGGCACAGCGTGAATCAAACATCTCCGAAAAAAGACAGCTTCATGTTTTTGCTGCAGCTGAGTCACACTATTAGCTAATGAGCCAGTCCAGCGTACGTGGACTACAGGGCACAAGCGTCTGGGTGACTATCTGCCCATCATCTCACAATCTCAATAACAATCAAGGAAAGCCGAAAGCTAAAAATACAAGAATATGATCTTAGGAGGAATCTGAGAGGCATTACTTGATACCACAACGTGAGTATCTGCTGGTACCAATCGGTACTGAGCCTCTAACCCCTGATCCTGTAACTGCATCCCAAAACCCATCATTTACAAACATGTGATCTCTGAAATATGGACATAAAGTGCAAATCTAGGCTCTTGCAAACGGATCCGGCAGTACCTCCACTATAAAGGCGGTTCTTTCAGATTCACTCTCTATGGTCTTGATGGCCACATCTTTGCCTTTCCATTTGGCCTTGCAGACGACACCAAAAGCTCCTCTGCCCACCACCTGGAAAGGAGCCGTTCAGGTTTATTGCACACTGTTTGCACATTGCATGATCAAGGTGTACGACGGACCTGAGATGGTAGATGTCACGTGATGTTAGGAAAAAGGCAGTTTACAAACTTCATTCAGACATTAACCAACGTTCTGCATGCACAAGTCCTGACCCAGTACAACAATGCAACTAGACCAGACTATAAACAAGTGACACTGAACTGATTTCCAGGTAACCAGCCAGACGAGACATCTGGCCAACCGTGACAAACCAGCAGTTTTCACTTTGCTTGCACAGGAATGTCAACCTAAAGCACACATCACAATGAAAAGACACGGGTACTACACATTTTCTTACCTCTTCCACCTCAATATCTGCATAATCTATCTCTTCAAAAGGATATCCAGGTGGTGTCTCAAGCATCTCGGCGGAGGGGACAGACATTGCTAGCCAGCTAGCCGGCTAACAGCAAGCATTAAAAAAAGACACAACACGAACAAAGAATGACGATTTTGGAGGCTAAACACATTCAGAGGTTCACGTCAAGGGCGTCTGCTATAGAAACAGCAGCCGGGGACTGATATTCTCAAAAAGGCCCTCATTACACTGTGAATTCTGCAGGAATCTGACCACTTTAAAAACTTGGCTAGCTAGCAGACGCCGGCTAACGCGCTAGCTAACTTACCAGACGTTAGCTCTGAACTTAGCCGGGGAGAAAAGACAAGAGAGCTCAGAAAAATCCAAGTGCGAAGGCAATAATAAAATGTTACATGCCCTATTTCGACTGGAAGGTGCCGCTGAGGAGAACGGCAAACCATAAACATAAGCTGAAGTCACAAAAAAGTGATACTGCGTTCCGTAGCTAGACGAAGCTAGGCTAGGCTAGGCTAGGCTAGGCTAGGCTAGGCTACGCCGCTTGCTGCCGGACCGTACGGCGGAGGGAGGAGCAGCTCTCGGCCGCACACCGCTCACTCCACATCGGCGCACAGGCTCCTCGCACCCGCCGCGGAGTATCTGAACATTTCTCCGCGATAGAACCCACGTTAGGTGTCCGTTTCACGAGGCCAAGGCCTTCGACCCCATTACATGAGGTGGCGATAACTTTTAAGTTGTCTCCTCCATTGACTGCGGTTGTTGTTGTTATTTTGTACGTAAATTTATATATATATGTATATATTTGTTTTTCCTTTTTTCCTCCGGCGTAGTCACTACCGTAGCTCCAGGAAGTTGAGCTCTCCTCAAAATCCTGCCCTCTCCAGTCGGTCTGAGGTATGGAGCTGAGCTCATCTTGCTTCAGGACTGGCACTTCAAATTAGTGCCAATTGCTTCATTTCTTCTTCTTCTTCTTCTTCATAGATACATAGATACTTTATTGATCCCGAAGGGAATTTAGCAGCTAAAGTCAAAATCAAATTAGATAGATAGATAGATAGATAGATAGATAGATAGATAGATAATCCCACAAATCAAATTAGAACGATAGATAGATTTGGTCTGTGAGCTGTAAACAGTCATTCAGTGTGGTCCGATGTGAAGTGGTCCTTTGTAAAGACTCAGATGTCTTTATAATAGTGGTGTTGATGGAAACCAGGGCTCACCAGGTCTACCAAACAAATGTAGCCATTTTAGTTGCAACCCAGAACCACCAGTAGTGTTTATGTGTCTTGCTGATGACCATAATGACAAATACATGGATTTACGTGTCGGACATCAAGTAGCAGATATCTAATCATTTCATGTAATGGGTTCTTTCTGAGAAGAAGTTAGAGCTAGACGTCTGGTTCCCATCACCGCCACTATGAACAAGTTAAGTGATAGAACTGCTGGGTTCTGTTTCAGTGTCGTTTTTTAATTAGGGCCAATGTGAACCTATGGAGCCAAAATCCATCTATATTTTTATATAGTGACATAGGACCATTCTTCCATCAATGATCCATCAATCAACCCTGCTAAGAACCAATTATGCGATTCAGACCTTGCCTTCACTGAAGAACCCTTGAAGAACCTGATCGTTTAAGGTTGTATAGTAACAAAGTATAGTTGCTCAGGTGTTTTGTGACCACTGTATAGTGTTACATCACAATCTCAGCAGCTTATTTTAAAACACTGCTTGTTGTCTATCTCAGCTCGTGAAGGCGTGGGGGTCTAGGGTCTCAAAGATCTAATGACATCATCATCACCCTTAGTGTACTTAATCTGGAGGAACAAAAACCTAAACTTAAGACTTAATAGTAGTAATATACACCATCATCAAAAGAACAGCTGCACCCAGAAGGAGGTGTGGGATTGCAGTGCTATTGGGAAGGAAGATAAAGGTTACCAGGAACAATAAATTCTCACACAGTTCCTGCAGATGGTGCGGTACGGGCGGAGGTGGAGGGACACCAGACCTTCTGGACACGTGACACGTGACAACAAACCGTTCATCTTGGCGCTGACCACGGTGCCTCCACACACAGATTCATTGGTCGTCTCCACCAAGACAAAAGCGGGACTCGTCAGTGAAGATGACCTGCTGCCATTCTGAGTGACTCCATGACAGTCTGGCACGACACCATTGCAGTGTTTGGTGATGTTGACGTGGTGTTAAGTGCAGTCGTCGTAACGGTCTGCATGCATGTAGTTCTGCATCGTGCAGCCGTCTGCCAATGGTGCTAGCACTAAACAGGATGCCATGGAGGGCATCACTGCTCACTGAATGTCTGCTGTCGTGGCTGTTGGGTCAGTCAGGTACAGTCAGGTCCTTGCTTAAGTCACATGGGCGGATGAGCATGAAACTTGAATCATTAACATGCCTCACAATGTCAAACCTACCCACCAAGTTTCATTCCTGTCGGTTGATTCCTTCTCTGTTCAACTATTTTTGCAACTGTTCTTTTGATGATGAGTGTAGAGCTTAAAAAAGGTCACAGGTAAGTGTGACTTAAGGCTAGCAATTTATCCATGCCACTTTCAAGTAATACCTACTCAGGGGTGGGCCTGTGGGGGTCCTTACCATTGCTGGATGAGGCAAATTTTGCAGAGAAACAGATAAACTACATACAGTCTGTAATTGTAGAGCTACGTAATGCACCTATATGGTAAACCGACCTGATACCATGGACAATGAGGGTAGAAACGCGAGCCCTGTTTTTAAGCATGGCAACACACTTTCATGTGATTGAAACCTATTTATATTTGTGGCCTGTGTAAATGAAAGGGAGCTTTCTATATTATGATGGCTGAGCTACAGTCTGGCCTCCCACACTTGACTTGACCACCCATTCAGAAGAAGGGTGGTTTTCATCTATCCATTCCATTAACTTGTTTATTGCGTTTGGTCTGAAGTGGTGTGACCTTGTGCACCGTGACCTGGGCTGATGGGAAAATGATCAACAAATTGCATTTGCCCAGCAACCTGAACACATGACCTCAGTGTCCTAAAAATAAACCCAGGATTTCAACCATCATTTGGTGACAGCTGAATATGATCCCTATTAATCACTGCTGGAAAAACTCAAACAGCAGTTGTTCATATTCAGACCAGGCTGCATCTCCTGTCTGGTCACCAGTGCGGAACCTTACTCCATGCCTAGAGTTGAATAAGTTCTGTGTTGTGTTATGCATTAGCTTGTAGCTCAGTTAGCTTCATCGGTTTGACAGAACGCATATCGCCCTCATGCTTTTGTTCTTCGGCCTCTTCTAACTACAGTACCCAGCATGCACTACGCAAATACATCCTACAGCCATTAGAAATCTCCATAGAGTCCAGCTAGCCTAGCCAATGATCTATAGGGTAATAAATACAAGCTAGCATTAGCATAACTCTTACCTTGTATGTACCTGTACAGTGAACCTGTATGTATCCATTTGAGCCTGAGAAAAGAAGCCAAACTTAAGATAACGTTGGATCCTTTGGATCCTTCTCAGCTGTTAACAGAGTGTGAAGCTCACTGGACAAAAAATGAGTCACCTGTGACTGAAACGTACCTAATACCATGTAATACCTCCACAAGCAATAATAACACAGTGATTTGGCATGGACTGGACAGGTCTGGATGTAGGCCACATCAACGTTCAGCCACTCTGGCATCAACGAATTGCGTAGTTGGGCCAGATTTGGTGGATGCCTTCCCTGGCACAATTCTGAGGAGAATTTCCTGTATACTGGGATTTTAGCCACTGCTGGCAGACCCGTATGATCGTTCGCTTCCATACACCTGCAAATTCAGCTACTTCCTTCACACTATGGTCTTTGGCACGCCCAAATGCAGTCACTCCTTTTAGCCAATCATTAACATCTGCTTTGGAGCCATTTTCCACACATGGAACGAGACATTCACTGCACTGTAGCACCTCTTCTCAACCTATGAACCCCGTCACTCACACCCCGCAGGTATTTATAGCCCCATCATCCTCGTGCAGCACCATCTGCAGGAACCTGACCACCTTAAACATGCAAGGTGACTCATTGTTGCCCAGTGAGCTTATGTTTCAACTGTAATGATGATTTGAGGACAGTTACTACAGTTATACAGCTCCAATAAGACATTAGGCTTCCTAGCTGCGACAATAGCAATCTGCCTACCTTCTACATCCATCAGCTAAAGGCAAAGATATGGTCACGATACATCATCAGAAACGGGGGGGATGTCCCAGTCTTTAACTTGGAAAATCTCACTCTGGTGACTACTGTGGCATGCTCACAGCCGATCTAGCAAGAGGGAAATGTTTCATTTTGGCAGGAACGTTCCTGAACCCACTAGCATACCTATTGCACAATGGGGTTTATAGATTTTATGAGCTTATAAAGGTGATTTGGAGCACAGTGATCAGCAGCCATCATAAAAAGAAACAGGATATATTCCGAAACGTGTCCGCCTGGTTAGTCATTTCGATGGGCAACGGGGCTACGACAAGACCTGCTATTCTTATTATTGGCCTAATTTTCCCCCAACTTTCATTCCTAGGTCTTTCCCTGAGCTCAAACCGAGCATTGCAGAACTGATTAAAAATCTTTTTTTAATCTTGTACCTCCAAGCAATAGAACTTATCACGGCGTGATGGTAATAACTGTTATAGATTGAACTGTGCGCATGCAGGTACGGCTGAAGTCCCTTCGCAATAATTTGATCTAATGACTGAGCTGAATGGCTCATTAAAATGTTCTTCCATGACCGTTTGCGAGGAGCGGGAACGCGCGGGCATATGGCGAGGGACCCGCGTTCCGGGCCGATGATGCCTGTTTACCTTCTGTTGCTGGGTTATCTTCATCAAGGAAGCTCTCCCCCCACTTTAATTTCCCCTGTCTGTGTTTACTTTGAGTAGACGTTCGAATCGAAGCGGCTAGTCTCTTTGTCAAAACGCATTTGTCTGATTGCATTACACGCCGAGCTTGCGCGGCGGGAGCGCGAGTTAACCGCATTCCGTTTCCCCCCTTTGCCAATCCTGTGCCAGAAGCCCATCTAAAAGCATGCATTTGTGCTGGAACAAGCCTCGGTCAATAATGGAGCCACAGAATGCTGCCTTTCCTTCCAGCTTTCTGCAACTCGCCCTCCCACCACATGGTGGCGGTGGTGCTCTTTCGTGGGCGCAGTGACCTGCTGAGTTTCCCTGGAGACTCTGAAGCGCTCTGATTACTTTCGGCGTGATGAAGTGTTTGGCCGGAACGAGCAGGACGTGTCTCCGGCATATATGCATCGCTTATGCAATTAGAATAAATTCATTAATATCTTTAGGACGGTATCAGCACTCTCCTGAAGGGGAAATAATCCTTCGCGTCTAGATTGATGGCATATTACACTCGCGCAGCTGACAAACATTTGTCTTTCGTTTATTGCTTTTTAGGTGCCACAAGCTCTTAAGTTGGCTTTATGAATATCCATGTCCCGAATAAGACTGGAGCTGTTTAATTGGAGTTGGGGTGGGAGGGGGGGAAGGTAGGTGCCTGAGAAAAGGCCGCTCAGCGTAATCTTTTTGTGGAGCCTAAGTAGAGCAATTCCCTCCGCTGCACCTAAGACAAGCAAACAGAGTGTGTATCAGGGGACAGTCATTTTGTTAAATCATTTTAACTTTATCTAAACGCGCCCATTCATTTGCTCTGAATTCGTACGACAGACTAAATAAATCAGCTGAAATATACCAGCCGGCTAAGTAGTTAGTACAACTCAGCCGTGCTCGCCTTTTTTTTTGCAGCGCTTGGACACCCATAAATAGTCCTGCGAGAAAGCACCAGGCCCGTTCAACACGGCACTCCTGTGCACGCACCACTTTATATAAAAGCTTCTCAGCGGAACCAGCACATCACGGATCCGCTGCGGCTGAAAAGCCCAGGCTGAGTAGGCGACATCTGTTTTGAGGAGCGACAATGGGATATTCCCCCATAAAACCCAACGTTTTTACTACAAGTTTGTTTGCAGGCTTTGGCTGACGTTCAGGCACATAATGTGCGGTGATGAAAAATGGCCCGCTATCACAGGGAACGGTAAATAATGACTTTCGCAAGGTGAGTTCACGTGTGTTACTGTGTGGCCAAAAATGGCGTCGTGACAAACAGCCTACCGCATTGCACATTTGCATTTACGCTCACCGTCAAAAGAATAGTTGCGCAAATAGCTGCACCCTGATGGAATCAACTGACGGGACTGAAACTTGGTGGGTAGGTTTGACATCACGAGACATGCGAATGATTCAAGGTTCACGCTCGGCCGTGCATGTGACATAAGCAAGGACGGGCTTTATCGCTGTACCTGATTGACCCAACAGCCACGATTGCAGACATTCAGCGAGCAGTGATGGACTTCATGGGTCATCCTGTTAGTGCCAGCACCTTTGGTAGACGTGACTACATGCTCTTAACAGAACGTCAACATCACCAGAGACTGCAATGGTGTTGTGCCAGACTGTCATGGACTGACTCAGAATGGCGGTCATCATCTTCAGTGATGATTCCCGCTTTTGTCCTGGTGGACACGACCAACGAATCCGCGTGTGGGGGCACCATGGTCAGCGCCAAGATGAACGGTTTGTTGTGCAGAAGGCCTGGTGTCCCTCCACCCCTACCACAACATCTACAGGAACTGTGTGAGAATATTCAAGCAGCATGGGATGGATTATCGCAGGACACCATTAGGAACCTCTACAACTCCATGCTGAGATGTCTGGCGTGTGGCATTAGCATATCGTCGCTGTCCAAAGTAAAACGAGTATCTCCAAAATGGCAGCTTTACAGGAGAGGATGAAAACCTCATTTCATTTTAATGTAAGTCAGTGGAACCAGACGTCTTTCCAAGCACTTTTGGGCCATTTCAGTTCGTCCATTCATCATGAGATTTTCACACATTGTAAACAGCAGCTGCTGTGGTCAAATAATGCATGAAAGTAAAAATGGACAAAAATGGAGATACATGTTTCTCATTGGACAGCGACAATATGTTTTTGTGAGTAATCAGGTAATCAGAAAGATCCTGTCCACATGTCACTCTAGCACTGGTCAGTCGACTTCACTTGCTATCCTTGAAACTTGCCTCAGTGCGGTGTCCAGCCTTGGTCTTCACCCTAAGCTAAAGCTTCTGGTCTTAACAAAGTAAGACCACTTTGTTTGCCACTGCTGGTCCAACCTCAGGCCACCCAAAATGTAGCTAGTTTTTAATCTCCTCAAAGTGATTCTAAAGGCACAGAGACTCTTATTTTAAAAAATAAACACATTTTACAAATAACTGAGAGAAAACAAAATATTGACTAGGCCTGAAGTAAAATGATGCGCTTCAAAATGTTGTTGCTGATGCCTGGCTAGACTGAAATTGTTTACCAGACTAATTTACAAAGAATAAAGAAATGAAGGGAAAATATAAGTTTGCACACTGAAAAGTGTGATATTTTCTAATAATCTGCTTAAAAACGCTGATCAAACCACCAGTACATCCCCGGCTTTGCCGTTAGCAACAGTAGTCCACTACCCTCTTGCTATCAAGGCGCTGAAGCATTAGTGAACCACAATGTGCATGTGATTTAGCCTTTTTGCTAGCCGTATTGGCCTGTAGTGCTAGCAAGGAGTTGAATTAAAAGTAGCTTAAGCTAATAGCTCCAGACATAAATAACACAGGCTGAGATTTGAATCTGTATTCTCTAAACTTGCATTAGCAAAACTTCAGTGAGCTAGAATGAACCTGCATGGTTGTATATAAAGCTCAGGATTTCTCGCCAGGCTAGCGTTAGCTTCTAGCAAACATGGCCTAAATGTATCTTAAGCTAACAGCCTCACACATAAAACACATTTTCTGTTTCGTATTTGAGTATGTGGTCCCAAAACTTGCTGCCCTGGTCAGCTACTTGTGTGTAAAGCTTCAGCCTTCTTGCTAGGTTAACAGTATCTTTTAGCACAAGTGGGCCTTAGGCTAACAGCTCCACTCTGGAGTAAGCTGGAGGCGGCAGGTGTGGGCTGAAGGTTAGGGAACCAACACCAATTTGATTCCCTGAACTGACAGCACGTGACTGAAGTGCCTTTGAGCAAGGCACCTAACCCCCAACTGCTTCCCAGGTGGTGTGGATAGGGCTGCTCACTGCTCTGGGCAAACTAGAGTGTGTGTTTGTGGGTGTTTCACTGCATAGCTGAGTTAGATATAGAGGTCCAATTCCTCTGAGTGCCTGCACAGTTAGTCAATGATTCTAAATTCAGTTCATATTCAGAAGCACAGATATTCTTGCTCAGATTTAAGTCTTTATTGTCTAAGCTTGCTTTAGTGAGGCTTAAGCCTGTGGGGTGGTGAGACTGTAGCATGTTACCTCCTACTAGAACAGTACCAGGCGCCAGCAAGAAGAAGCAGAAGGCCGGCAGCCGAGAGCCAGCATGAGCTCTGCAATCAACTCCCTGGCGTGGCCTCCCGGGTCTCACTTCAAGTCTAGCGGCGTGGCTGCACGTGTCAACCTACATGTGTCTTCTGGGTGTTCATATGTAACAAAGTTTTCTTGGGGGACTATTTTGCCTCACAACGCCATACATGTTTCCCTCCGCCATGAATGTGTTATGAATATAGGTTTAAGGCCAAAAGAACTCAGATCTCAGTAGAACACGTAAAATAATGTCTCCAGAATCGGGCAGTATATTGTTGCTTTCCAATGAAAAACATGTATCTCCACTTTTGTTGATTTTTTTACTTTTATGTATCATTTGAATACAACAGCTGTTTACACTGTGTGAAAATTTCACGATGAGTGGACTAAAGGAAATGGCCCAAAATGGCTTCTAAAAAAGTCACAAAGAGGAACAATTCTAATTCGCTAATTCATTGTAAAACTTAAGTCATTAACTATATGCAAATAAAAAATATGGTCAAATTCCCGTTTAGCGAGAGCCAGCTGACTCTCATCGGTGACTGCCATTATCTCATTAGCATATAGTTGCTGTCCTACATGGCAACTTTACAGGAGAGGTCAAAATCCTAATTTAGTTTTAATGTAAGGCAATGGAACCAGACTCTTTTCCAAGTGATTTTGGGCCATTTCTGTTGGTCCATTCATCACAACATTTTCACCCAGTGTAAACAGCAGCTACTGTGGTCAAATGATGCATAAAAGTACAAATCCACAAAAATGGACATACAAGTTTTTCACGGGACATTAACAATATTTTAGTGTATTTGATGGTGATTTGAGCTACAAAACTGCTACAAAATGGCCCATGAATAGTACAGTTACACAGATGAAGCCTACACTCATCAACAGAATAGCTGCTCCCAGAAGGAAGTGTGGGATTGTAGTGCTGTTGGGAAGGAAGATAAAGATTACCAGGATCAATAAATGGTGATAAATTTAGACTGATATGATCAATGTTTATTGAGCTACACATACAGAAGTAGTGTCTCTCAGTATGGTGTCAGGCCGCCATGTTTGCCAGCTGAACATGCCAGACGTCTCAGCATGGAGTTGTAGAGGTTCCTAATGGTGTCCTGTGATACTCCATCCCATGCAGCTTGAATATTCTCACACAGTTCCTGCAGATTGTGCAGTAGGGGTGGAGGTGGAGTGACACCAGGTCTTCTGGACATGTGACGCGTGACAACAAACTGTTCATCTTGGCACTGACCACGGTGCCTCCACACACGGATTTGTTGGTCGTCTCCACCAAGACAAAAGTGGGACTCGTCACTGAAGATGACCCGCTGCCATTCTGAGTCACTCCATGACAGTCTGGCACGACACCATTGCAGTCTTTGGCGATGCTGACGTGGTGTTAAGGACAGTCGTCGCAACGTCCTGCGTGCATGTAGTCCTGCGTCGTGCAACTGTCTGCCAATGGTGCTGGCGCTAACAGGATGACTCATTTCACGGTCGAGCGTGAAACTTGAATCATTGGCATGTCTCACAATGTCAAACCTACCTACCAAGTTTCATTCCTGTCTGTTGATTCCTTCTGGCTGCAACTATCGGTGCAACTATTCATTTGATGATGAGTGTATATCAGTCTTCATAACCATAACAAGCCTTTCATAAGGAGCTAACCATTTAGAACTCATTTTTTAATGCAGGCAGTCTTTGGTGCTCAAAGTTAGTGACAGCACAACACGAGCTTCCAAATTTGCTGGCGCAATACCCTTCAGATGAAGTGCTAGCATCTTGCTCTCCATTTCGTCCTCTCCAGGGCTAATCTGAGCCACGGACGCCCCGCTGGCGCTCGGGTGACAGAGCTGCTGTTGCCGCTCTCAGCTGGAGGCAGGCTGCAGTGGCGTGCGCGCGGACTGCTGAGCACGGCGACCAGCTGTGACTGACCTTTCCGGATCGTTCCGCCCGGGCTGGGAGACATCAGGCTTGATGAGTGGCGCTGGATAGGAGAGGGGGGGCCCAGCCAAGCAAGCCTTTAGCTTAGACCACACAGATGCCTACGATAAGACCTCCATTGTCTCTCTCCTGTGATAATTTGTCAGACGCAGCTTAAAGAGGATGGAGGCGAATGAAAGGGGTGACCTTTTCCGTTCGGAAGCGTCTGCCGTGCCGCCCTTTTTGGGGAGCTCCGGCTTTTATCCTTAGCATCAGGCGCGCGCGCTCATTATTAACGCACTGAATGATGCATCTGGAAGATCAGAGCCGTTACCCTCAGTGTCCCGCCTGCCCCCACCCCACCAAACACACTTTTGTGGATGTCTGAAGCCTCTTTCATGTCACAAACTGCTAAAAAGTTATACATCAAGTAAAGGGTGTGAAGCAGGAAATAAATAAGGATAAATTGGAGCAACAGTTTTCTGGCAGTGCTGCAGTTTAGAGGTGGAAAATAACAACGCTGTGCTACTAACCGCAGAAAACCCACTAAAGGAAATGCTGATGCCGGCTTTTCAGACAAACGGAGCGAATTCCGCTACAGATCTGAATTTCTGACAACCGGCTTTGGGCGATACCCCCAGCTGGCTGAACAACCGCAGTACCCCAGCTCTGCACGGCATCTCTGAATGACAGGATCTAGAGGCAAAGCAGGTTTGATCAACTTTCCGCCTCAACCACTGCACCGCTTGGCTAAAGCAGTACACTCTCTAACCCTGTGCAACTGGGATGTGGGTACCACATTCTATGGGTTCGACACCTGCAGATTCGATACTTGAGTCGTCCACCATGTTGTTATTTAAAGGAATGGTTTGAATTCCTCACAATTTCCCATGTAACCCAGAGGTAGCTGGTCATCCGAGACATGCTTGCTGTCCAAATTCTGGTTTCTCAGTTTGGGACTGGAGCTACGAGCTATCCCAGCTCGAAATGATTGGTTGTACAAACGTTCTGAGAATTTGCAATGCAATGTTCCATTAATCTTTTCTTCTGGTTCCCAGAATGTTCTTTCTGAAGGTCGGGGAACATTCTCTAAACACATTCTGTCATCGAAGTTCTCAGTAACATCCATAAAACATTTTCCGAATGTTGTTTTCCGACGTTTTCCGAATGTGCTGAGAATTAATTCTTCTTTTGCTGTCATGTGCCATAATCTTTGGTGTAGACGACATCCTCAAAACATCTTAACGTTGCAGTTAACACGTCATGTCTAACATTTCTACCTTATATAACCATATAAACATCTTTAAAACATTCTTTGAACATTAGACTAAAACACATTCTTTAAAACTTTGTTAGAACTTGTAGGTAACGTTAGCCAAGGTTCCGGGAATGTTCCCTGCTAGCTGGGATGCTTGCTAACAAACACTAGAAAATAACAACGGGCCCTCACATCCAGACTGTGCAACAGCTTCTTTCCCCAAGCCATCAGACTCCTTAACAACCAGAGTTGTTGAATCTGGTCTGAATAATTGCACACATTTCAGACTGGACTGAACGCACACACACGCACACACGCACACACACACACAATCTCATCCTTTAAATCTGTCTACACATAAACGTAAGGAGTAAAATGTTTACACTTATACCAAATATTGACATAACTGCTGCTAAAAACAATGTTCAATGTTCATCTTAAAAAAATGGACATAACTGCACTTTACTACTCCCTCCCTATTTATTGTTTGCTGTTTTGTATATTGTAAATTGTCTTGTAAATCTATTGTATTTATTGTTCTATGTAGCACCTTGGTCCTGGAGGAACGCTGTTTCGTTTCACTGTGTACTGTACACCACTGTATATGGTTGAAATGACAATAAAAAACTACTACTACTAGAAGTCAATAGTCACCCAAATGTTTAATGTGTAAACACATCCCTAAAACAGCTCTCAACTATCTCAAACCACGTCCAGCTCTTTATAAATGTCTTGCCAATGAGGTTTAGAGAGCAGAATGACTTACTGTGAGCTTCTAGATGGGACCATGAGTTTGAAACTTAGAAATAACTTTTACTCTTGCAGTTATAAATAGAAAGATGGAAATTACAAACCTAGTCCAGCGTCCATATGATGATACAACTAGGGCAGCCCCAACGTTCACCTTCTTATAGCTCACATTAAGTCATATTGCGTAGTAACCCACATTGACAAGTATGCACAACCTTAATGAAGAGCTGGGTGCGAATTTAAAGCTGGTTGAAAGTGGTGTTAAAGGATGTATGGAATGGAACAGGTTTGGAAGACTATTGACCCTTTAGTGTTTGTTGGCAACGTCGGCCTTGTAGTGCCAGCAACAAATATCCTATGGGGTGATATGGTTTGACTGGGAAATAGTGCAGGTTTGATATCCTGCTGAATTATTGAGCATTATTGTATTGTTTACTTTTGGAGTACTGACATTACAGAAGGCTGTACTATGCAGGTTCACTCTTTAATCAATCACATTGTTTATTTGCTGTTTATTTATTAGCTCCGGTTCACACATTCAACACATTTCCACCAAAAATAAATAGTGTCGGAACCCAAAAAGTTTGTTCCCAATTGGAACCAAAGACTAGTAGGTTCTTCAGCACAAACCGTGATGGCACCAGTAGATGAGGCAGTCGTTGAGGAAAGAGAAAGCAACAGTGGCTACACCCAGTGGTCTCTTGAAGAACCTCTGCTACGTCTTTGTATCTCCAGTAGTTGATCCGTGCTTGCTTTCTGGATATTAGCAAACATCTGGAATAACAGCACAAGTGCTCATGGGTAATCTATATGCTCCGCCATCTTGTTATTACTGTTTACTACTGGTGTCCACCGCCCTCTGTTGATGACGTGTCCTTTGAGGTCCCTTGGTCCACTAAACTGGTATAAACGCAGGTTGGTTCCCTGAGTGGCACCAAAGTTCCAAGAAGACTGAAAGGAACCAGTTCAAGATCCAAGGGCTATATGAGCATCTTGACCAATCACAGTTCTGGAGGAGTGTGTGAGTGTTTTAAATAATCAAAATATTCATGAAATATGAAATCCAGATAATTAGTTACTGGGTACTAAGTCTCAAGATTAAGGGGTGACTCCTGTGGCAGGTGACATTTGGCTGCACTATGGTCATATAATGGCCGGTCATCCAGTTCCCATACAGCTTTTGATTGGATTGGTTGGGAAGCATGGCAGGGTTCCTCCTCACTCCCTTTTCAGTGATGCTGTAACCAGACTATATCAACATCTGCTAGGTCCCATGCAGAATGGATTAGACTTTTCCTGGAAGAAAGAGAAGAAAACCACAAAAACAATCTTCTAAAGACGAACAGCTCTGAAAAGTTAGCCGACTGCAAATTGCCAGTTGTTGAGATTCTGTACGTTGAAAGGCAAAATTGCTGTGGAAACATCCCCGCTGACCTCAACCACCCAGGAAGTCTCTTCTATCTCTTTCAGAAACTACCCTGGAGGAAATGATATAGTCTATCAAAACAAGACACGACCAAAAAAAAAGAGAGAAATGTTCCTTTGCTTGAGCAGTTTCCCCCATACCTAAGCACTCAGTCTGGCTTAAAGCATTGGCCCAACATTGTGTAGTTGTGCCTGAAGTGGTCAGAAATGCAAACTTTCATTATTACTATCAACAACTCACTATTAAAGCAGCATTATGTAACCAATGTACCCTAAAATAACAGTTTCAAAATCATCCTGATGATACGCTAAGCTATAACAGGAAGAATGGCATCTCTGATGGGCCCAGAACACCTGGTATAGCACTATGTAACTTTGGAGCAGCGGGCACAAGACCTCTGGCGAGAGCTGCATAGCACATTACAGCACCATGCCAAACACCAACAACTATGGGTCTTCAGCTAGCTATTAGAGGAAGCCAGTTCCCAATTCCCAGCATAGCAGAAGCTGCGAAGAGACAGAAGAAGATGCTATTGGATGAAGAGAAAAAAGAGAGAATGGCCAAGCAAGAGACCAGACCTGCCTTTACTCATTTGTCTCACAGCTATCGGGAAACAACAACATTTCTCCATCCTCACCAATGCTATTTATTAAATATCGCAGTGTAAGCTGTAACCTTAATTGTGTCATTCCCGTCTTTTCCAGTTTTGTACAATCCCAAGTCAGAAAAGGTTGGGACTGTATGGAAGCGCAGTGCTTCTTATATTTACTTTGGCTTTTATTTCATTGCAGACAGTATAACCCAACATATTTCATGTTTTGTCTGGTCAGCTTCTTTTCCCTTATTCATATACATCCATTCCTGCCTTTCAGTCTTGCAAAACATATTCCAAAAAAGTTGGAATGTTGCCATTCCTTCTTACAAAACTTAAAAGATGTTTTGGGACTGAGGATACCAGTTAATTAAATGGTTCAGGTGTTATTTTGTCCCATTGGTCCTGCAAACACATCTTAAGACGTACAATGGTACAGGGTCACCGATCTCACAATTTGGATTTCAAAATTCTCCACACATTCTCTATTGAGGGCAGGTCAGGACTGCAGGCAGGCCAGTCCAGTACTCATACCCTTTTTTTTCAGCGACCATGCTTTGTAACGTGTGCAGCATGTTGTGTAGCATTGTCTTGTTGGAAAATGCAAGACATCCCTGGAAATGACATCTTCTCCAAGCACATGTTGCTCTAAGATCTCAAGGTACTTTTCCGCATTAAGGCTGCCATTTCAGAAGTTAAAATGACCTTTGCCAAATGGACTGACACATTAACCAGATGCCATGAAAGACCCTGGCATTTGGACTGTCTGGATGGTCCTTTTTTTATCTTTGATCCAGAGCACACAGCATCCATTCTTCTGAAAAAAGGTCTGGAATACTGATTCATCTGACCACAATACTCATTTCCACTGTGTGATAGTCCACCCCAGATGCCTTCGAGCCCAGCGAAGTCAACCCCGCTTCTGGACATGGTGAACATGAGGCTCCTATTTTGCACAGTGAAGTGGTGTTTGTGAATGTAACTCTGTATTGTAGTGCTTGACAAGGGTTTGCCAAAGTAATCAACCTGCGTTTGCACCCATGTGGTTATATCAGCTATTGTTGAATGTCAGTTGTTGATGCAGTGCCGTCTGAGGGATCGGAGATCACCGGGTTCATTCAGTCTTTCTTTGAGGAACATTGTTTTTAAAGAAAGTTTCAAAAGGTTTCTCATGTATTTGTTGACAAAGATCCTCTGCCCATCTTTGCTGCTCAAAGACTTTTGTGGATGCTGTTTTTGTACCATATCATGATTCCAATCACCTGCTGACATCACCTGTTTGAAGTGACATCACGAGTCCTAAATTGTCCCTGTTTTCTAAATCGACTTGGTTCTTTCTCTTCTTGTGTTGTCGTTCCTGGTGCCCTGCCGAATTTTAACTCCTCCCTTCTAATGCAAGTGTGTCACACAGGCATATGGATGTTACAGATTACACTTTCCATTTGGAGAGTGGGACTGCGTTTCCTTCAGCTTGTCAACAAAAGCACGTCTACACCTGTCCATGAGGGGGGCTCAAACCATGATTTGGATTTACATCAGTGGTTTAACAGTGAATTACACTCCGCATATAAGGTTGGTCTTCCAGACATTGATTAATCCTAGTTTTAAAGCATTAATGTTGATTCCCCACTGGAAATTCATTAGGCTATAGCTCAGTCCGAGACTGGGAAACTGACCCGCATACTTGTTTAAATCAAGGTGAAATAAGCGATACCATCATCAGCACAGCTTCAGTCCTTAATCTTAATCTATGCCTGGGAAAGTGACCCTCTGTATAGGTATCTCCCATGGTCATAGTAAACTTGACTTTGGCCTGATTGCTGGTGTCCAGGGATGCAGAATTCCGGTTGACCAGAGCTGTGTTTACTCTGTATACACTAAACTAAAGTTGATAAACTCATGACCTCTTCTTTCCTCAAAAGTACCTACTCGAGTGGTGAGCAGAACCCTTGGGGGTCAGTTCAAACTGCTTGTCTGACAAAAAAGCAAGACTTAATTTGGGAGCCTTGTTTACTTCAATGGGAGCTGTACTGTATTTGCCTACTGAGCAAATCTGAAGTTCATTACAGGTCCCTGTACATCTAACACATTGATGTGCTATTTTTGCCAAAGTTCATAGAGATCCTCTCATCCTACGTTTCTTCTCAAATCAATCGTATTAATATAGAGTTTGTCCTCTCTTTGCTGCAGTCACAGCCTCTACTCTTCTTAGGAGGCTTTACACTAGATGTTGAAACATTGCTGTGAGGATCTGGTTGCACAAGAGCATCAGTGAGGTCAGATATTGATGGATGATTATTAGCTATGGATCAGTTGCCATTCCAACTCATCCCAGAGCTATTGAATGGAGCTACACCACTCCAGAGAACACGGTTCCCCTGTCCCACAGCCCTGTGCTGGGGGTCTTTATGTTGGTGTAGCCAAGGCTTGGCACTGGACATGGTAGCTCATGTGCAGCTGCACCAGAGATTATACAAGTGGTGTATATACAATTGAATGTCCGTGTTAGCAGTGGGTGAACCTTAAAGTAGCAGAATAGGAGAACTGGAAGAGGTTCTCCAGTAATTTGTGGGAACGAGATAATGAAGTCATGGCCATGTACTTAGTAGGGCATGGGAACAAGATAGTAAAGTTATAACCGCAAGTTAATTATTTATGGCTTCATTACTTCAATGGTAATACTCTGGCTTAATGATCTCATTCCCACATGATACTCTTGCTAAATTATCTCATCCCATGCCTTACAAAGTCATGGCCACAGCTTCATTATCTTGTTCCCACATAATGGTAACACTCTGTTTTAATTATCTTAATATTTCCACATGGTCATGACTTATAATAAACTCTTAATATCAAATTATTTCATTCCCATGACTTGCTAAGTTATGGCCACAACAACAATTATCTTGTTCCCATACCTTTCTAAGTCATGGGGTTATGACATAATTATCTCATTCCCATATAACAGTCATAGTCTGTCTTAATTATCTCATTCCCACAACTTACAAAGTCACAGTTATGATTTGATAATGATCTTGTTCCCATATGATAATGATATTCTGGCTTAATTATTTCATTCTCATACTTTATTATACCATGGCCAGAACATAATTTTTAGTATGTTTCCAAGCCTTACTAAGTCATGACCACAACTTATCTTGTTCCCACACCTTACTAAGTCATAGGAACAAATGATCACATTCCCATTCCTGACTAAGTCAGTGCCACATCTTAATCATCTAATTTCCACACCTTACTGAGTCATAGCCACAAATGAATTATGTCATTCCCATACGTCATTCCTAAGTCATGGCCACAACTTAATTATCTAATTTCCATGCCTTGCTAAGTCATGGACATAACTTAATGATTCCATTCCCACATGATAACGATACTCTGGCTAAATGATGTCATTGCCATCCCTTACTGTCATGGCCACAACCTATTTATCTTGTTCCCATGCCTTACTTAGTCAATGCAACAAATTAAACGTCTCATTCCAAACCTTCCAAACTAAGGCATTGCTGCAACTTATCTCATTCCCATATGTTCTAAGTAATAGCCCCAACTTAATTATCTTATTCCCATACCTTACTAAGTCATGGCCATGGCTTAATGATCTCATTCCCACATAATAATGACACTCTGGCTTAATTATCTTGTTTGCATGCCTTACTAAATCATAGCAGCAAATTAATTATCACTTTCCCATACTTTACAAGTCAGTGCCACACCTTAATTATCTCATTCCCATGTGTTAGTAAGTCATGGCCACAGCTTAATTGTCTCGTTCTCATGCCTTAGTAAGTCATGGCCACAGCTTAATTGTCTCGTTCTCATGCCTTAGTAAGTCATGGCCACAGCTTAATTGTCTTGTTCCCATGCCTTAGTAAGTCACGGCCAAAGCTTAATTATCTCGTTCTCATGCCTTAGTAAGTCACGGCCACAGCTTAATTATCTCGTTCCCATGCCTTAGTAAGTCATGGCCACAGCTTAACTGTCTCGTTCCCATGCCTTAGTAAGTCGTGGCCACAGCTTAATTATCTCGTTCCCTTGCCTTAGTAAGTCACGACCACAGCTTAATTGTCTCGTTCCCATGCCTTAGTAAGTCATGGCCACAGCTTAATCATCTCGTTCCCATGCCTTAGTAAGTCATGGCCACAGCTTAGTTGTCTCGTTCCCATGTCTTAGTAAGTCACGACCACAAATGAATTATCTCATTTCTAGATCTTACTAAGTCATGGTGTTACTGTACTGTTCATGAATATGCCATGAATGCTTTTTATATATATAATACACACAATAAGGCACTACTGTAAATTATGCCCATATGTTATTTATATTAGGATGGGATGTCCAAACGTGTTCAGTTATGTTCATTTATGAATCATCTTTAGATCTCCTATTCTAAATAATGCCTTGCGTACTGACAGAGCCCTTTAAATAATGCAGGACTGCAGATTTGGAACAGGTCCTACTCACAGCTACCCCCCTGTCACAGTCGCAGTGACTCATTTGTCTGAGAGATGGTGTGACCCCCAACAAAAGAAACCGGTTGACCTCTGTGCTCTGGATAAAGCAAGTGTTTACCGTGCTGGGTCCCCAGGGACGGTTTAAAGGACTAATCTACTGCTCTGGTCAGCATCCGCTTGGCATAAATCACCTTTAAAAATGATTAATTCTCTTTGAAATGAGATATAGGGCTGCATAATAAATGCAGCAGGAACGAATAAAGAAAACAGGCAGCAGCATGTCATAAAGAACAGAACCCCAGAGCTTGAGTGGTCAGGCGTGTCTGTTTCCTCTCCGAGCCTGATAATGGTGATACTCCGGCCCCCACAACTCATTACCGCACATTCCTCCCTTCCTCCGCGATTTTGGCCCATATTCAGAGACTTGGATTGTTCCCCTATCGCATCATTATGAATACACGGTTATAGGACCTGTATCAACTCTGTTGGCAGGAAAAATAAATAATTCATGAATAACAATCTTAAAACTGTATATGTATATAGTGTACGCTGTCCAGTAGCAAAGAAGGATCTCCAGAGTGGCAACTTTACAGGAGAAGGCAAAAACGCTTTAAGCTTTCAATGTAAGTCAATGTAAAGAGATTTTATTCGAAGCACTTTTGGTGCACTTCTATTGGTCTGTTCATCCTGACATTTTCACACAACGTAAAGGACCACTGCTGAGCTTAAATGATGCAGAAAAATCTAAATCTATATATTTGTCTTTTATTGATTAAAAATCCTTATTAACTCCTAAATAAGCTTACCGGACAAAACAAATGTCACCTTGCATGTTTAAGGTGGTATTAACTTCAGGCTCCTGCAGATGGCACGGCACAAGGATGTTGGGGGTTATAAATACCGAGGGGTGAGTGACGTGTGGTGAATGTCTCGTTCCATGTGTGGAAAACAGTGGATAGATTTCACATTATGAGACATGCTAACGGTTCAAGTTTCACACTCGGCCGTGCATTAGACTTAAGCAGGGACGGGCCTTATTGCTGTACCTGTCTGACCCAACAACCACAATTGCGGACATTCAGTGAGCAGTGATCTCCTCCTTCCTGTTAGTGCCAGCACCATTGGGAGACCGCTGGACAACACAGGCCTACATCCATGCAGACTGTCACGACGACTGTCCTTAACATCACGTCAGCGTCACCAAAGACTGCAGTCGTGTCGTGCCAGACTGTCATGGTGTGACTCAGAATGGCAGCGGGTCATCTTCAGTGACGAGTCACGCATTTGTCTTGGTGGAGACAACCAACTGTTCGAATCCATGTGTGGAGGCACCGTGGTCAGCGCCAAGATGAACAGTTTATTGTCACGCGTCACATGTCCAGAAGGCCTGGTGTCACTCCACCTCCACCACTACCACACAGTCTGCAGGAATTGTGTGAGAATATTCAAGCTGCATGGGCTGGGTTATCACAGGACACCATTAGCAACCTCTACAACTCCGTGCTGAGACGTCCGGCATGTTGTGTTAGCAAACACGGCGGCCTGACATCATACTGAGAGACACTACTTCTGTTCTGTATGTGTACCTCAATAAATGTTGCCCATATGAATCTAAATGTATCATCATTTATTGTTCCTGGTGACCTTTATCTTCCTTCCCAATAGCATTGCAATAGCACTTCCTTCTGGGTGCAACTATTCTTTTGGCGATGAGTGTATGTGGGGACATATTTCTATATGGGGACATATGGACTTGCATATGAACCCATCTTCCACTTCTGGTAAAAAAAAAGGTACTTTTATGACACAAAAACAGGCTGAATCCTGAGAAACACCTGTCCAGCTGCTGCCAGAATTGGCAGATGGGAATCCGAGCACTTGCGCATTCTGTTTGAGCCTGTTTACGCCCATCAAATATCCTTTGAATTACCTGATGTCCTGATGTCCGTTGTCGGCAAATTGACTTAATTGTAGAATACCGTTGGAATGTACTTGAATGGCCTGTAGAGCGGATGACATAAACCGAAAAGAATGGAAATAAGCTTCTGGAGATGACAGTGGGGTTACGTCTTCATCCGGCCTGCGGGCATTAAGCTCGGGACTGGATATAAGGTAATAGGACAGGGCAATCCAGACGTTACTGTAGCTTTCCAGCCATTCTTAGTGACACTCTAGCACACTCATTACCGTGTCCGTCAAAGCCAGAACGCGTCCGAGTGCCCTGAAAAAAAGGAAAACAGGTTCCTCCTGCCAAGCCCTCTTATTTTTCCTGGTCATTGGCACCGCGTCCAGGCACGGGGCCATTTCTGTGATGAGGCGAGAGGGGGCGAGCGGTAATGAACGTAGAGGCACTCGACGAAGCAAAAGCGAGAAGAAGGAGAAGAAGACAGGGAGAAAAGGGAAAAAAAGCCAGGTCGGGTCTGGCCAGCCTGGATAAGAGCGAGGCTGTCGGGCTAACGTCTGTATCCGCAAACGCCTCCTCCGCACTCCAGACAGACATGGATCAAGGACATTCTTGTTATTTGTGATAATTCCTCTGGCTATCTCCACTCCCGCCCCCCCGCCTCCCCTCCTCTCCCCCCTGCTTTGAGAAAGTGTGTGAGAGAGAGAGAGCAAGAGAGAGAGAGTGATAAAAAGGAGCAGACGAGTGGAAAGGAAAAAAAGACAAGTCTTAAGAGAAGCTTTCTGCCGTGCAGGATCCAGCTGAAGAATCTTCACAGACCAGGGAACTCATTTCCTTTCAGTGCCACTGGGTCAGGTGTTGAGGCTGCAGGGGGATTTGGCAGGATTATGGCCACCCCGTTAGCGGCAGCACTACAGCGCTGACTGCCGGAGCCAATGCCAGTGTCTGGGGTAAAACCCTGGCTTTTCCTCTTGGACCTCTTGGAGAGGGGATGGTGGGCACTTTTGGGGGCACCACAGTGATGTATCAATTTGGTGGAGCCAATGGAACTGCCCCAAAACCACCCAATTACCCACTCCCCCCCACCACCCGCCCCCAACAACAAACACATTTCCCTGCATGTTTTCAACCCCGAGCGGCCATTATTAGAGTAGCCTCATGCCCTCCAAGCATAATGAATAAAAATGATTTTGAGAAACTCATATTGGGAGCCTATTAAGGTTCTTTGTTATAAAGCCCAATAAAGCCCAGATTAGCCAACTTCTGGCTGGGGATTTGCGCTGGACCTGGCAACCCTTACAATTGTAGGGTCACCAGACTGAAAAATGAATCACCTTGCATGTTTAAGGTGGTAGTAACTTCAGGCTCCTGCAGACGGCACTGCACGGGGGTTGATGGCATAGATTGAGAAAAGGTGGTACAGTGCAGATCTTGTTCGATGTGTGGAAAATGGGTTCAAAGCTGATGTTAATAGGGAGTGACTGCATTTGGGCGTGCCAAAGACCATAGTGTGAAGGAAGCAGCTGAGTCTGCAGGTGTATGGAAGCGTATGGTCATATGGGTCTACCAGCAGTGGCTAAAATCCCAGTCTACAGGAAATTCTCCTCGGAATTGGGCCAGGGAAGGAATCCACCAAATCTGGCCCAACTGCACAGTTCTTTGATGCAAGAGTGTCTGAACACTGATGTGCCCTGCATCCAGAAACTTGTCCAGTTCATGCCCAATCCAATCACAGCTGGTATTCGTGTTGGTGGAGGTATTACACACTGTTAGGTACGTTCCAGTCACAGGTACCTACATGATATTATAAACTGTGGTGTACCAGTAATGACTAATGGCTTCACTGGGTATGTGGCACTATCCATCAAGACCAATGCTGATTCAGAAAAGGCACACTCCTAGTAAATACACCGTGTACGGATTCATAAAGCACACAGGAATATTGATTAATGACACTGATTTTACTAATGACTTAAATACTAGCATATCTCTAAATGGGACCAGCGTAATGGTTGTAGTGCAGCATCAATGGTAGTTCTCCATCATCATTGTTAGGAACACCATTTTATTCCCCACTGGACCTACACTGTCAGTGCAGGACCCTGGCATTCTAAGACACAGCATTTGGCTCATTCCCGTTCCATTTGCAAGGGAAACCTCAGGAACCAGCTCTGGATTAATACTGCTTAGGCCTTCGCATCAATTCTTCATTAATGCTGAGCTCAAAGGCACTTCAGTCGTGTCCTGTCAATGAAGGGATTGAACCGGTGACCTTGAGGTCACAAATCTGGTTCCCTAACCTCCAACCCATGACTGCCCTTAAGTTGCCACAGGCTGTGCTGAGTATGCCAACAGACTACTGTATTGCTAGTTAATAATAATTATATTAATAGATAGCTAACAATAGCTAACCATTCCACTGTTTAAGCTGAAAACTTGTCAAATACCTGGTACCTGGTACACCGTCTATCTTGTTTGTTGGGGGAAAAGTAGTGTACCGAAGGGGGTTTGGGATATGCAAGGATCTGTCCAACAAGTTCCTCTCTTAGTCAGCCAAATATTCTGCGTGCCTTGCCAGCATATTATCATAATATTCAGCAGAGGCAGGCAGAGGGCTGAAATGTTGACTAAAAAGGTTGTCAAGCTTAATATAGCCTCAAGAATCTAGCTTCGACTCTATAATGTCGTGCATGGGGCATTTTAAATGTTGCGGGGTCAGGGACGAGGACAAGGCAATTAGTTGGCTTTCCCCCAACTTCCCATTTACATTCAATAAAATTTCCATCCTCTGTCCACCTCAGACATCTGCCAGCTCAAGAGTTCCTGAGGTCTGGTTGGCTCTGTTAGTTACCGAACTATTCAAAACGGGATGTCGCAAAACTGCAGTTGAAGTTTCTCCATCCTAATATACAGTCATTCGGCCAAACACATGTTTGGTACTGAAGCCTCCGAAGAGGCCATGATCTCAAGAAAATTACACTCGTCGCCAAAAGAATTGCTGCACCCAGAAGGAAGTGTGGGATTGCAGTGCTATTGGGAAGGAAGATATACAGAAGTAGTGTCTCTCAGTATGGCGTCAGGCCACCATGTTTGCAAACGCAACATGCCAGACGTCTCAGCATGGAGTTGTAGAGGTTCCTAATGGTGTCCTGTGACAATCCATCCCATGCAGCTTGAATATTCTCACACAGTTCCTGCAGATTGTGCGGTAGGGCTGGAGGTGGAATGACCCAGGCCTTCTGGAAGTGTGACACGTGATAACAAACCGTTCATCTTGGTGCTGACCACGGTGCCTCCACACACGGATTCGTTGGTCGTCTCCACCAAGACTAAAGCGGGACTCGTCACTGAAGATGACCCGCTCCATTCTGAATCACTCCATGACAGTCTGGCACGACACCATTGCAGTCTTTGGTGACGTTGACGTAGTGTTATGGTCAGTAATTGTAACCGTCCTGCGTTGTGCAGCTGTCTGCCAATGGTGGCACTCATGGAGGACATCACTGCTCGCCGAATGTCCACAATCGTGGCTGTTGGGTCAGACAGGTACAGAGATAAGACCCGTCCTTGCTTACATCACATGCACAACTTGAATCTTGAATCCTTAGCGTGTCTTACAATGTGAAACCTACCCACCACTATTTTGTTGCGCACATGTGTATGTTGTTACTCTTTCAGTTTAGTGAATATTCATGATGGACAGACCAATAGAATTGGTCCAAAAATGATTAGTAGTAAATCTTGATATATCAACCTCCACTGCAGGTTAAGAAAGCTGTTTTATCCTCCTGTAAAGTTCCATTTTGGAGGTTTTTAAGGTGGACTGTATAATTCCATGAGTGCTATTTTATAGTTTGATGTCTTCACTTTTATTCTACAGTAAAGCATTAAGATAAGCATAAGTAGAACCTTCTATGAGCAGCCTAAAACTTTGACTGATATTGTAATTGAAAATAAATAAATAAATAAATAAATAAATAAATACATTTCCATGCCAGCTGTATTTGCTAAGTTGTAGCTGTCAGACTGTAATTTATGTCAATGTGATTTAGGTAAATGTTGTGCTTGTGATCTCTTGCTTTGGCTGTTGGGGTTATGTTAACTGGTGCTCTTGTCAATGTCTATGAAATCTTACTATTGGAATCTCTTTACAGTGATGATGTGCCCAACACTGCGGTTAGGATGCTGCCGTTGTGGTGCTGCGTACGGTCTTGTGTAACCCCCCCACCCCCCCCAAAAAGGTACACAGGTAGAGGCCCACCAAGTATTTATGCCCAGGGGATGGTAATCTGGGCCTGGCCATTCCTCATGCTCTTCAGGAGCTCTTACGGGGCTTTCTCAGCCACAGCCTGCATTTCTGGAAAGCTGCTTTTGGGCAATTTCTGTTGTCCAATAAACATGTACATACGAAACTGAATGGCATTGTGAATTATTAACGGAAGGAAACAATATGCCAAAATGAAACAAAATGCCACCTCATTTGAAATGAGCAAAGAAAAACAAGTAACTTTGATTGAGTATTCGAAAGTGGGAAAAGCAATTACTTTAAAGCTACACGATTATGGAAATGGGCTGTCGCCAGCTCTGTGGGACACGGAAAATGTAGCTGTAGTAGTATTTAATTTATAGACTCGTCGCCACTTACTTTATTAGGAGCAACCACCCTTGAATGTCCACTCACTGGCCACCTAGGTATACACCTAGGGGTGCAGTATAAAGAGTACGAGTTCACTACCAGTTATACCATTCCTCTATACAGACTGCACATTTTAATATATAATTACTGTTTATGTCCTGAATGGAAAATAATTGGAAAAATAAATAATACATCCTTCTTCTATTGTGTTTTCTTCCCCCAATATTTTTCTCCATATTGTTTTTTCCATTTTTAGGTTAGAAAATTTGTTTTTCCGACTGATCAGGGGTGTTCATGCTTTTACATATGACTATACAGTAAACTGTATACATATATCTTGCCATGCTACTCCATTTGGCATTGGTCAGTTTCTGGCCACAGGACCACCATGGATTGTTGTCAGCATCACGGCTAGTTTGGGAGTTGTCCGCTACCCCAAATTATCCAGCCAATATTGGTTTTGCGGTCAGGACCTGATCATTGGTGAAGGTACAGAAAGTTGGCTGACCCAAATCATAGACACTGAACATCAATCTGACTTTAGAAAGATGATGGACTCTAACATCGGATGGATGTTGACTTTTAGTCATAAACGAAAATTGGATTGATGTCAAAACCCAATAATGGCCTGACGTCAACCTCAAACGTTGGAGGAGACACTGAATTTTGGTAGGAATTCAAAGTCAGATATCTGTAAAAAACAATGTTGGGTTGACATCAAGCTCCAACATTCTTAGCCACAGACACTTGGTCCATCCCATACTTCTGCGTTTCCCAAGGGTCTGTTTATGTCATGACTCCTTCTAAACACCATGCCAAATTTCAGGCTTGTAATTGGTCAGTCAAATTTCCTTTTTCCTGCAGTAGTAGGGAGTTTTTGGTACCAGGAAGGCAGGAAGGAGACCCTTGTAATGTGAGACTACCCAGACAGTATTTGGGTGCCTTGCCTTTTCTTAGCCAATCTATCTACAGATGCCCATCTGAGTCATTGCTGCCCTGCACACCGGTCATGAATAAGATGTGGAGAAGCCACCACCAAAACATTCAAAACAACAAACTTAGCAAGCTATGTCTACTTGTGGTTGGAGCATCTGTGGCTAAAACTACCCCCAGAGTGCTGCAGCTTTTGCTGCCCAGGTTTGCTATCTAGCACTGGAGCTACGTTTGTCTCAAAAATGTGCACCCTGGAGAAAACGTCCATCACCTAAATGTTGTGTTTATGTGGACGGGAGGACAAAGCAGAAAAAATCAATGTCAACCGAATGCTGTTTATTGACTGATATCCTACTTTGATTTCCAAAAATTCAATTTCTGTCCAGCACTGGAGGCTGACTTTAGGCCAATGTTGGATTTTGACGTCAACCCAATTTCATTTTTACCAAATCCTCAACCTCTGTCTGACAATATAGTCCAACATCTTTCAGACGTCAAATTGACAGTCAGCGCCTACTGGGAACAGATGAGCGACAGTAGTACTGCAGAGCAGGCATGTCTAATGAAGTGGCCAGTATTGCTGAGCTTTTGTCCTAGTTAGCTTTTAGCATGTATAGGGTTCTCCGCAATGCTATTTACAGTATCTCTCCCATCATCTTAGTCTATCTGTAGATCGCAGTCTTTAGCCTACAGTCAGAAGTGCAGAGAGACTGCTTAACGCTGGCCGCTTTCCCCCCTTATCATAAGAGAGAGCCTGGAGATATTTGGCTAGTTTGTGAGCAGCGGAGGCTGGCCCTGGAGGAGGAGGGGAACTGACTATTATTCGGTGTTTACCTGCGCTGCTCCCTGCTGAGGGAGAGACGGCAGCTGTTTGTTTTTGCCCTTAACCTGGGACGGGCTGATGAACTGTGACAGCTGACGTCTGAGCAGCCAGTCAAAGAAAGTGCCTGTAATGAGGAGTCTGGCTGCTTGAGAGAAACATGTCATCATATCTCAAATAAAGTTATTCTCTCCCCTCTCCCTCTCCTTCTCTCTCTCTTGCTCCCTCAGACTTTCTTCCTCCCATTGCTGTCTCTCTCCCTGAGTCTGTCTGTCTCTCTTTCTCTCTAGGTCAGATTTCAGCTATGCTTAGATGCTACGATTTGACACGGGGGAAGGTTTTTTTTCCTCCTTCTGTAGTTTGTTTGTTTATTTGTTTTATTTACTGAAGCCACAGTGAAACTGCTGAATTAACATGCCAGTCAGGGTGATGTAGGTGAGGCAGGTAGCCAGTCTTTTAAACGACAGAAATGCCGGGTGATAGCAGGTGTGCAGTGAGTGTAGGCATATATTTACATCAAAGGAAAAGTATAGATATCAGCCTTCTTTTGAAGGTTTTGATATAGGACAATTGTGTTTTATAACACTGCTGTATTTGGGGTCTGATGACAGATGTACACTCATCGCCAAAAGAATAGCTGCACCCAGAAGCAAGTGTGAGATTGCAGTGCTATTGGGAAGGAAGATAAGGGAACCAGTTACCAGGAATAATAAATGGTGATCAATATGATGGACAATATTTATTGAGCTACGCATACAGAAGTAGTGTCTCTCAGTATGTCAGACGTCTTGGCATGGAGTTGTAGAGGTTCCTAATGGTGTCCTGTGATAATCCATCCCATGCAGCTTGAATATTCTCACATAGTTCCTGCAGATTGTGCGGTAGGGGTGGAGGTGGAGTGACACCAGGCCTTCTGGACGTGTGGCGCGTGACAACAAACTGTTAATCTTGGTGCTGACCACGGTGCCTCCACACATAGATTTTTTGGTCCTCTCCACCTAGACAAAAGCAGGACCCATCACTGAAGATGACCCACTGCCGCGGTGTTAAGGGCAGTCATCGTAACAGTCTGTATGCATGTAGTCTTGGTGCATGTAATGCTGGTGCTGGTATTAATAGGCCGCTCGCTGAATGTCTGCAATCATGGCCCATGGCACAGCTGACCAGCACTGAATATAACACCCGCTATACTAAAGGCTACCAGATCAGGCAAAATCAAGAAAAGCAGAACTGACAACAGAATAGACACAGCCAGTCATATATAGATGGCTAGCTGTTTGGCTGGTGTTGTTAACCTAGGCATTGCTAACACCGTACGTTGCTTACACAGGGGTTGGTTACAATACCTAGCTGGTATACAGGTGTTCGTACCCAATGATTGCTAGCACAGGCACTGATGTTTATCTATGTCTAATACTGATATTGGTGCTCATGTATTGCTAACACAGGTATTAGTGTTCATGTATTGCTAACACTGGCACTGGTGGTTATGTATTGCTAACACAGATATTAGTGTTCATGTATTGCTAAAACTGGCACTGGTGGTTATGTATTGCTAACACAGATGTTGGTCCTTATGGATTACTAACATTAGCAGTGGTGCTCATGTATTGCCAACACTGACTCTGGTGCTCAGGTACTGCTAACACAGGCAGTGATGCTTATGTATTGCTAACACAGGCACTGATGCTTATGTATCACTAACACCGGCAGTGGTGCTCATCTGTTGGCAACACTGGCACGGGTGCTCGTGTACTGTTAACACTGGCATTGATGTTCATGCATTATTAACACTGGCATTGATTCTTATGTATTGCTAACACAGGCAGTGGTGCTCATGTACTCTTAACGCTGGCATTGGTGCTCATACATTCCCAACACTGCCACTGGTGCTTATGTACTGCTAACACAGGCACTGTTGCTTATGTATTGCTAACACAGGCACTGGTAGGCATATACAGACGGGGTCGGTTCAGTTGGATTCAGTCGGAAACAGATTATGCATATGATAGATAATGAAATAATTGTGGTGATGCACTTAGAAATGAATGTGGCAGCCCATCTTACTTGCAGAATAGAACACGCGCACATACACTTAAACGTTTTCACACATACGTGCATACACTTATATAAATAGAAGATGACAGGGTTCAAGCTGAGGTCAATAAACTTGGGGCCCGCTGAACTAATTATCATACGTGTGTGTGTGTGCCGCACGCAGACACACATACGCACATGGCAGCTAGAATCATCTGATCTTATTACCATACAAACACACATAGAGAGACACGTTCTGCATAGCAACATGAGAGTTTAGGACTCCCCCAGACCAATCACTGGACCAATTACCATATACGTAATTGCTGTATATGTCATTCTAGNCCAGACCAATCACTGGACCAATTACCATATACGTAATTGCTGTATATGTCATTCTAGGTTTAAAAGTTTATGTATTGGGAGATTTAGACAGCAGCTGTGATAGGATTTGTGTTAATATCTGCCAGGTACTGTGTTGTTATACTGACAGCTTCGAATTGCTATGCATTAAGGACAAACCTTATCTTTGCTGTTGTGTGTATGTGGGGTCTTTTATTACTGAAAAGATTCTTGTTGGAGAGCACTAATTCCTATCAGTTACCCAGGCACTGGCACCTATGAATCGCTTGCTCAGGCACTGGTAACTTCAGTTTGTCCACTGTATTGCTAACACAGGTGTTGGTTCCAGTGTGCTGTGGAATTCCGCTACTGACTTGAAAGGGAGACCATGTGGACGTTAGTAGTCTGCTGGTGTTTGAAGTAATGGCATTTATGGACATGGTTTAATGGTACCCCAGTCTATGTTTGCACTGGGGTTCGTGCTGAGTGGTGGGTCTCCCATGCTGCTGTTCAATAAAAGAGCACATAGTCACTGTCCAAAGAAAAACAAATATCTCAAAAATGGCAACTTTACAGGAGAGGGCAAAAAGCTGATTGAATTTTAATGTAAGTCAAAGGAACCAGGAAGTCAAATTTTCCAAGCAATTTTGGATCATTTCTGTTGGACCATTCCTCATAAATTTTGCACACAGTGTAAACAGCAGTTCATGTGTTTAAACAATGCATAAAAGTGAAAATCGGCAAAAATGGAGATACATGTTTTTTCATTGGACAGCAATGATATGCAATGTCTCCCATGTCTCCTTGATCCACGTCAACGCCACAACACATATAGCTACTACAGGCATTGATTCCTTTGTATTGCTAATATGGTTGTTAGCTTCAATGTGTTATTAACACAAGCAATGGTACCTGTGTATTGCTAATACAGGCACTTGTTCCCATGTATTGCTATCACAGGTGTTGGTTTCTATCTATTGCTAATTACCAACACTGCATAGACAGCATGCAGATATGAGCCACATCTGGCAAAGATCCGGTCCATTGTTGGCACTAGCAATTTTATAGGGAACCAAAGGTGGCCCACAAATGTGTGCAT
>CM067481.1:3709944-3753920 GCA_034552555.1 Semaprochilodus insignis
CTGAACATTGATGTGGCCTACATCCAGAAACCTGTCCAGTCCATGCCAAATCCAATCACAGCTGGTATTCGTGTTTGTGGAGGTAATACACATTGTTAGGTATTACACAGTGTCCAGTCACAGGTACCTAAATGATATTATAGACTGTGGTCTACCAGTAATGACTAATGGCTTCACTGGGCATGTGGCACTGTGACTATCCATCAAGACCAATGCTGATTCAGAAAAGGCACACTCCTAGTAAATACACCTTGTACGGATTCATAAAGCATGCAGCAATATTGATTAATGACACTGATTTTACTAATAACTTAAATACTAGCATATCTCTAAATGGGACCAGCGTAATGGTTGTAGTTCCAGTGCAGCGTCAATGGTAGTCCTCCATCATCATTGTTAGGAGCCCCATTTTATTCCCCACTGGACCTACACTGTCAGTGCAGGACCCCGGCATTCTAAGACACAGCATTTAACTCTTTCCTGTACCATTTCCAAGCGAACAGGAAACCGGCTCTGGATTAATAGTGCTTAGGCCTTCGCATAAATTCTTTATTAATATTGAGCGACTCAGTTCACACCACGCTGAGAAAAGTCACTTTATTCGTGTTCCAGCCGCACCTGGACCTGAGGCCTTGTCTTAAAACCAGCCGGGCAAACGATCCGTCTCTTTAGGAGCGCGCTGATTAATACGCTGGAGTTCCAACAGGAGGGGAGTTAGAAGCAGACGAGTCGGAGTGAAGGACAGCCTCTGCCTGCAGCAGCACACCACTGAAGACGTGAGAGCAAGAGGGGAGGGGGAATCGCAGTGGCTATTCTCAGAATGTCAGTCAAGTCGTCACCTTCAAATAAAGGGGAGGCTGTTAGCAGAGAATTATCTCATTAACGGGTGGGCTTCGGCTCTCTCCCGGGACTAGTTTCACTGGCGGCCCGGCCTGATATATGGATGGAGTTTTAGTGCGCTCTATAAAAACCGAGAGGCTCTGGCTTATTTCAAGCCTGTAAAGTCCAACCCATAACAATGCCTCCTTAGCGCAATAGATGAAAGGGTTTTGTGGGCTCTCTATATAAAAGTGTCCCATTAGCGCTGATCTAGGATCAGACATTACTCCCCGAACGATCAGCTAAATTATCAGAATGGAAAAAATGGCAGAGCCAATCTCAAATTGGTCAGTTCCTGCTAACGGTTAAAGGGACAGAGCTGAGCCAGCTTGAGAAGAAAGGAGTCCAAATCCTTACACAGAGAACAATTGAGTGAATTACTGAGCACTGGATAAACGTCATCTAATATGCATCATGAATATTTTGCGGGGGCACAGGGGGGCTATATGTGTGTGCGAGTAAAGCTTGTTCAGGAATGGATGTTGTGACATGGAAGTTGTGGTGTGTCTTTTCGCATCTTGTAGCCGCGTAGCTGCACAAAATCCATTATGCTAGCCTAGAAAGCGTGTAGCATGGTTCTGCCTGTAGTAGTGTTTGCTGGTATCACATTTGTTGGACTAAATGGGTTCGGATCGTCATACAAAATGTAATATAAGACAAAGAACATTAGGAAAACATGAAATCACCAGTTTTAAATCATCCTTCCGTTTCCTGAAGAAGAAAAAGACTTGCTAGACCAGTATTTCACCTCTATGGTCTATTCCTCTTTCCAGCATTGCTTTAATTCAGCCACAGTGGAGGGTATTGTGAGAGCATGAACTGCCCATTTAATGTCCAGCCACAGCATCTCAGCGGGGCTCAAGTCAGGACTTTGACAAGGCCACTCCAAAAGCCCTTAACTTATTTCCTTTGGAGCCATCTGAGGTGGACTTGCCCCTGAGCTTTGGATTGTCAGCTTGCTGCATAACCCAGTTACGTTTGAGCTTTAGATCATGGACTAATGTCTGGATGTTCTCATACAGGCACCAAAGCAGCAAGGACTTCTCATCATCCCATGATACTACCACCACCATGTTTCTACCACCACCGTTTTGTCCCTAGGATGCACGAAAGGTTTTCTTCTGATGACTCGAAGGACATGAAGGTCATATTTGTGCAGGACTCGCTGCACAGTAGAGCAGTGCGCCACCACTCCAGAGTCTGCTAACTCTTCCTGAAGGTCTTTTGATTTGTCTTTCCAGCAATCCTATGAGAAAACTAAGGGAGTTTTTCCTTGCCACTGTTGCCTCTGGCTTGCTCACGGGGGGCTTGGACCCCAGTTCCAGTCCTTAGTCCTAAAAGGACTCCTTTGTTTTCTTTTCTTCCATAATCTGCTTTTCTGTAAAGCTGCCTTGAGACAACATTAGTTGTAAAAAGCGCCATACAAATAAATGCTGATTGATTGATTGATCCTACTGAAAGTTTGCTTGGTCATCCAGACCTGAACTTGATCTTCTCCATTCCCTGTTAACTGCCATTTTCTCCACTGTGAACTGAGAAAATGAGTACCTGAGAGCAGGTTCTTATAGCTTCTCCTGCTTTCAGAGCATCTGTTATTTTAATGCTGAGAGTGCTGGCCAGCTGCTTAGAGTAGCCCATGGCTGGTTGTTGGGACGAGTAGTAGGGAGTCAAGAGTCTTTATAAAGCTTTGAAATTTGCATCTCCTGGACTTTCCTAAAGAGGACTGGGAACAAGTGATAGCCCTAACATGGACTCAAGGTCTGAGCCCAGGAGAGCTCAAATCTCTTAGGGTGCCACTGTATGACTATTAGATCATGGACTGATGGCTGGATAGAATTCCCATTACACCCTCATACTACCACCACCATGTTTTTGCCATCACTAGAATGTTTAATGCTTTGTTAGCTTTACAGCGTGACTATTGGTCTTGCAATAGTTCTACTTTTATGTGTCTCCTGGTCAGCATCTTGGTGATCAAGATGCTGGCGTTGGGAAAGTCGAACATGTAGGTTGTCTTTGTCTTGGATTGTAACTTGGACAGTGGTAAAATAATTTTGCTGAACATCAAAAAATGGGCCAAAACATTTACTAACAGGGTACCAACATTAAAGTCTGAGTCCTTGGTAAAAGGCATCTGGGAGCTCAAATCTCTTGGGGTGCTTGAGGATGATGGGGCTATAAATACCTGCGGTGTGTGACTGACGGGATCCATAGATTGAGAAGAGGTGGTACAGTGCAGTGAATGTCTAAAGCAGATGTTAATGATTGGCTAAAAGGATTTCTTGTATTTGGGTGTGCCAAAGGCCATAGTGTGAAGGAAGTAGCTGAATCTGCAGGTGTATGGAAGCGTACGGTCATACGGGTCTACCAGCAGTGACTAAAATCCCAGTCTACAGGAAATTCTCCTCAGAATTGTGCCAGGGAAGGCATCCACCAAATCTGGCCCAACTGCACAATTCTTTGATGCAAGAGTGTCTGAACATTGATGTGGCCTACATCCAGAAACTTGTCTAGTCCATGCCAAATCCAGTCATCGCTGTTAGTCATATGGAGGTATTACACACTAATAGGTACGTTTCAGCCATTAATTGCTAATGCTAATTAATCAACAATTATCCATTGGATGTGGATTGTTCTGAAAGTGTTTTTTCAACGTCGCAAATTACAAATCGCAAGTTTTGTTAGGCTTTACCTCACTAAACTGGGAATCTAGTCGAAGTTTTCAGCTGTTTTATGTAGAACAACAAGCTTTTCTGACTTAATTTAGGCGCTGACACAGTGGAGTCAGCAGCTGCTTCAATGCAAGGGCATAATTGAATCTTACAGATTGCAACTGCACTATTTGACTCACTTTTTTCCCCCGCAATCTGCAAAAAAAAGCATTCATCAAAAGCAATGTCACTTTCAGTCACTGTATTGATTCCAAGCGGCCTATAAATTCTTCCAATTCACTCGCGGCACTGGAAGGACCAGAAGAAACAGCGCTATTTTAAGTGCTGCGGTTTCATTTCTGTTTCACCAGCGCAGCAAATGTGTCGATCCAAGCAGCGGCTCCGGAAGACGTGCTCTTGCCGGGATGGCCCAGATGTTTAAAACCGCGCCAGCGTTCACTCTGCCATCTGCAGGGAGAGACCTGTCGGCCAATTACAACCATTAAACCTGTGTTTATTGGTAGACTGACAATTACAAGCCGACGCCACTCCTGCTCAGGAATTAAGCATGTGCGGCAGAGCTGCAATGCAGCGTGGGAAAGGAAAAAGGAATCTGCTGACCGCAGGGCTTGTTTGTTTCAGGCAAGGCTGCCAAAGCCGCGGCCCGGGGCCAAACTTTTGGCTTTGGCCAAGGCTATGAACGCCTTTTGGCCCATATTGAAAGTGACATGAATTATATATAAAGAATGTACACATGGATTCTCCTGTGTAGTCTGTCACATTTGTAGCCACCAGCCAAGAACGTGTGAGCACCTCTGACTGGAGTGGTCTCCTCTTATTACACAACACCACCAGGCTAAGAGGATGATGGCTAGCTCATGCTGGCAAATGATATATCATCAGCATGCTTGGAGGATGCTCCAAGCTATGCCAACGGATGCTAATGGCCAGTTCTGTGACATTACCTAATAGCATTAGTTGGTTAAAATTGCACTGGTGGGGGTCAGGGAGGTCAATCTACCCACCCAGAGAAGGCAAAGTCAATTATGTTGTCTAGGACTCTTGACTACAGATGGGTCACTGGGTCTCAGACTCACATCTCTCATCAATAAGGCCAATGGTTAGATTGTTACACCACTCATTAATCCCATATTGGTTATTTGACTCTGGATTGATTGTTGAGTTGAGCATTAGTGGTTAACCCAAGGTCGTTTATAATGATTAGGGGAGGCTTAAGTGACATCTTACTTGGGTAGCCTACCACCCCCCACATGCTTCATTGAATTCTTCATTAATGTTGATTAGGAATACCATTATAAGGTAGACATCATAAAATAATAATAGCAGTAGAGTCTTTCATAACCAGTTTGTCTATATGGACCAAATCTCTTAACAGTTTGGGGTGGCTGATTTCTTTTATATCCAAGCCATTTCATTAAAGATACATGTATGAACTGATTCTGTGGTCATTTTTAATAATAAATGGAGCTGAAAGTGATTTCTACAATGTTTCATGTTTAAAACATGATGGTCAAATCTTGCTAATGAAACACGTCTTCCGTGTACATAATATTCATGTGTTTTGTTCAAAAATATAGTTTCAGAGACAGACTAGGAAAAAAAGCAGTGGTGGACATGTGTCACTGTTCCAACACTCATCGCCAAGGAAGTGTGGGATTGCAGTGATATGGTGAAGGAAGATAAAGTTACCAGGAACAGTAAATTTAGACTGATATGGACAATATTTATTGAGCTACACATACAGAAGTAGCGTTGGGACGCCATGTTTGCTAACACAACATGCCAGACGTCTTGGCATGGAGTTGTAGAGGTTCCTAATGGTGTCCTGTGATAATCCCATGCAGCTTGAAAATTCTCACACAGTTCCTGCATGTTGTGTGGTAGGGTTGGAGGTGGAGTGACACCAGGCCTTCTGGAGGTGTGACACGTGAGATCAAACCATTCATCTTGGCGCTGACCACGGTGCCTCCACACACAGATTCGTTGGTTGTCTCCACCAAGACAAAAGCGGGATTCGTTACTGATGATGACCCGCTGCCATTCTGAGTCACTCCATGACAGTCTGGCACATCACCTTTGCAGTCTTTGGTGACGTTGACGTAGTGTTAAGGGCAGTCGTCGTAACGGTCTGTGTGCGTATAGTCCTGTGTTGTGCAGCCGTCTGCGAATAGTGCTGGCACTAACAGGATGACTCACGGAGGGCATCACGTGTCCGCAATCGATAAGGCCTGTCCTTCCTTATGTCAACATGAAACTTGAATCATTTGCATGTCTTATGATGTCACACCTACCCACCAAGTTTCATTCCAGTATATGTATATCTGTCTTCACACCTTGTGAAATACTGCCGACCTATCGTTGCATACTGAGCAGTCAACCCTTCTGTCTGTCTATTGTGTTTGATCTCTGTTTTGTCTTTTAGTTGTCGTGTTTTTGGTTTGCCATCTTGGTTGCTGGTTAGTCTGTCTCTCCAGTTTGTCTCGCCTGCCTCTCTGGTTTTGGCCTCGTATCTCCTTTACCTGTTATGTTCGCTTTGGTTATCATGCTTTGGTTAACAGCTACCTTTGTGCCTTCTTACACGCTTACTGTAAATACAGCCAGTTTACCTTTTAGATCTGTGAACATCTGGTTAGTCACTCTAGTCAGACAGCTATAAACACAACCCCCACCCACTCTCATTAATCCTTGCCTGTATCTTAAGGAATTTGGGGTAAAAGGCAAAAAAAAGGCATAAAGAAGGCACTTTCTAGGCATATTGGGCAACTGATAGCCTTGTGGGCCCACAATTCAGGACTGCAAAAGTGCCAAATGGTACCACCAAAGCCAGTATACATGATGAGGTCTTCTCTAGATAGTTGGCACGTTTTCTAAGCCTAATGATTTGTTCGATTTATATATCACTTTATTTTATAGTTGGTTTGGCTTTTACTGGCTAACAATCACAAGCCTGAACAACGTAACTGCTGGACCGACATGTTTACTGCAGTTCTTCATCTGTTAGTTCTACTGAGCGCTCTTGTAAAAGTGTATATTTGTATTCATTCCACTTCATTCCTCAGGTCAGTTCTCTTGATTGACTCCCACCAAGAGCTCTTCATTGACACCTATGAAAAGTTTGACCTCTGAGTCGTACATACTCTCTCGCTCTCTATGAGTTTGCTACCAAATGAAACTCCATTTCCTGGGTGAGCGAAGAGCACAGTTGTGTTTAGCTGAGGTTTCTGTACCTGCGGTGGAGGCGCTGAAGAAAGCCAGAGGGTCGGAACGCTAATCAATGAACAAACCACCTGCCTTCTCCGGCGAGAGAATCCTTCAATAGTACACAGAGAACTAATTCATTTACCACCAACAAGAGAAAAGCCCCAGAGACTGTGATCTCTCCTCCTCCTCGCAACTGGGAACTATTTACAGAATGAATTTTTCATTCCAGCTTGAAAGTCCAATGAATATGTTGGCTTTTGTTGCTGTCACACTGTATCAAGACCTTACAACTCAATTTTTATCTTCATATTTTTTAAGTTTTGTTTTCTTTGTTGCATCATTTCATGATCAATGGTCCTAAACTTCCCTGGAATAAAATCCTTACATGAACTTCTTCTTTCGTGCTCCTGTAAGGTTAGCTCTTTGTGGTTTGGGGTGTGTTATGTAACACCGTTATAATAATTTGACTGCTTAATCCTTCAGTTGATTGCAGACAGTAAATGAGTGCTTAGTCAACCTGAAACCTCAAAATGGATTTTCTTTCCCTTTGTAAGTCCAAATGCCTGCTTATATTAAGTGTAATTTAGCATCATTTAAATATCATAATCTTTTATCCAAATGCAACAATGTTTGCTCACCTCTAAAATGGCTTGCATCGACATACACCAGCTAGAAAAACAATATTCACCAGTAATATCATGTTATACTTACCCCTACCACCAACCTCACCCATCACTTACCCCATTTACACTTAGACACTTCATGAATCTTGAGTATCAGGATTCATTTAAAGACTCATTTAAAACAGATACAAATCAGATCACCAAACCACTTCAGTACTTCACAGTACAACCCAAACTCCTCCCAGCACAACAAAGTCTCCTCCTAGTACAAGCCAAACCTCTCCCTGTACTGAAACTCCCTGTACCACCCAAACTCCTTACAGTACAAGCTAAACCCCTCCCAGTACAACCCAAACTTCTCACAGTACAAACTAGACTCCTCCCCGTACAACCAAAATCCCTTCCAGTATAATCGAAACTCCTCACAGTACAACTCAAACCCCTCACCGTACAACCCGAACCCCTCCCCGTGCAACCAGAACTCCTCACAGTACAATCCAAATCCCTCTCTGTACAACCCAAACCCCACCCCCCGTGCAACCAGATCTCCTCACGGTACAACTCAAATGCCTCCTAGTACAACCAAAACTCCTTCCAGTACAACCCATACTCCTCCCCATACAACCAAATCTCATCCAGTACAACCAAATCTCCTCCTAGTACAACCCAACCCATCCCTGTACAACTAAAACTCTTCCCAGTACAACCCAAACTCCTCACAGTACAACCCAAACTCCTCACAGTACAACCCAAACCCCTCCTAGTACAACCAAAATCCCTTCCAGTACAACTAAAACTCCTAACAGTATAAGCCAAACCCCTCACAATTCAACCAAAACTCCTCACAGTACAAGCCAAACACCTCACAGCACAAACCAAATGCCTCCTAGTACAACCAAAACTCCTCCCAGTACAGCCCAAACTCCTCACAGTACAACCCAAACTCCTCCTGTGCAACCCAAACTCCTCCCCATACAACCAAACTCCCTTTCAGTACAACCAAAACTCCTCACAGTACAACCCAAACCCTGACTCATCAGACCCACCACACACGTTGCCCGTCCTCTGGGGTTGGGTTACTACAGTTAACGCCTGGTGTTATGGCACTTCGGTGGGTTTTCTGCTCCCATATCCCATGGAAGCTAAAGAACGCCAGACTGACCTGTAGGAAATGCGTGCGGTGCCCTCCTGCATTACATGCGGATGTGATTTCTGCCAGAGTCGCTGTCTGGTCACATGGACAAGATGCCACTGGTCATGATCATTAAGCATCTGTGCGCAGCCACTGTGCTGTCCACTGAGGGTGGTAATGCTTTCTATGACATATTCCCTGTACACATGTGACACTATGGATTGAGGAATGTTTAAAGCCCCCACAACTTCGGAAATGGAATGTCGCATCTGTCTGGCACCCACCATCATGGCTCATTCAAGCTCGATGATTCACGTCACCTTGCCATGAGCGCGCTGGCCAGTGTTTGAGCTCACTCACAAGATATCACCTCACAACATATACAGGTGTGGAAGTCCCAAGGTGTCCCCTGAGGGGGTACCGCCACTTCATAATCAGTTTACATACTGATAGCCCATCTTTTTGATATGTCAGTGTATTAAGTCAGTGTAATGGCTTCACCAAGGTAGCTTTAAAATCATCTGGAAAATGAACCTGTTGACAGAGAAAAGCAATTTCCCTCTGTTTTTCTCTACGGATAGACCCTGGAAGCAATATCTCCATCATGATTATGGTTTCATGGCTCCCATCATTGGTTTCAGGCTACTGGCACAACGTGCGTTATAACGACCACATCTCATTTATCCTATCACATTCGTTTTTCTTCTAGATCTGACAAGCCTCATATATTCACACTCTTCTTGCCAGGTTCTCTGTTGGCACTGATTGAACTTCACCAACTGCTTTATTTTGTGCATTGTCTTAGGTGACAGCACCGTATGTGGTCTCCCCATTCGGAACTTGTAACAGTGCCATGAGCAAAGGGAGATTTGCATGCTTTAGGTTTGGAGCTGAGACCTGGGCCATCGTCAACAGATTCTCACTCCATATGGCAAACGGAAATTTATACCACTATCAATGCAACTAGAAGAATTTTGCGTCAATGTAATGAATGTTTGAGGTGATCGCTCAGGGCATGAAACCCTTCCAATGGAGTAACCTTTAGTTACCCCATTGGCTATATACACATCATCAAAAGAATAGTTGCACTCAGAAGGAATCACCCGACAGGAATGAAACTTGGTGGGTAGGTTTGACATTGTGAGACATACAAATGATTCAAGCTTCACAGTTGGCTGTGCATGTGACGTGGCAAGAATGGGCCTTATTGCTGTACTTGACTGACCTCCACGAGTCATCCTGTTAGTGCCAGCACCATTGGCAGACGCTGGACTACATGCACGACGCAGGACTACATGTATGCAGACTGTTACAACAACTGCCCTTGACGTGGTGTCAACATCACCAAACTGCAATGGTGTTGTGCCAGACTGTCATGGAGTGACTCAGAATGGCAGCAAGTCATTTTCACTGACGAGTCCCGCTTTTGTCTTGGTGGAGACGACCAATGAATTTGTGTGTGGAGGCACCGTGGTCAGCGCCAAGATGAACAGTTTGTTGTCGCGCGTCACGAGTCCAGAAGGCCTGGCGTTACTCCACCTCCACCCCTACCGCACAATCTGCAGGAACTGTGTGAGAATATTCAAGCTGCATTAGATCGATTATCACAGGACACCATTAGGAACCTCTACAACTCCATCCCGAGACGTCTGACATACTGAGAGACACTACTTCTGTATGTGCAGCTCAATAAATATTACCCAAATCAGTCTAAATTTATCATCATTTATTGTTCCTGGTGACCTTTATCTTCCTTCCCAATAGCACTGCAACCCCACACCTCCTTCTGGTTGCAGCTATTTTGAGTGTATATATTCTTTTCTCCAGAGTGCATTATGCATAAAGGGGCAAGCAAGATGAAGATGTATTCAACCTCTCCAGCCTGCATGCATGGAGCACCTACATGAATGTATTTAAAGACAGACAAAAAGTCTGATCTACTCCAGCCTTTGATATGCTCATCACTTCACAGAGACTTTCTCAGCAGCTGTGGACCACCCAGAGAACCTTTGAACTTTCAGTGAAAAAGACATTAAATTATGTGATTCCTATTCGTATGCATTATGAAGCATTTTATTAGGAACACCTCCTTATTTCTACACCCATTGTTCATGTTATCAGCTCCACAGACCACAGTTTCAGACTTTAGTCCATCTGTTTCTCTGTACACTTTATTACCCTGTTCTTCAATGGTCAGGAGCCCATATGGGCGATATTTACTGAGCTACACATACAGAAGTAGTGTCTCTCAGTATGGCGTTGGGCCGCCTTGTATGCTAACGCAGCATGCCAGACAACTCGGCATGGAGTTGTAGAGGTTCCTAATGGTGTCCTGTGATAATCCATCCCATGTAGCTTTAATATTCTCACACAGTTCTTGCAGATTGTGCGGTAGGGGTGGAGGTGGAGTGACACCAGGCCTTCAGGACGTGTGACATGGGACAACAAACTGTTCATCTTGGCACTGACCACGGTGCCTCCACACGCAGATTCGCAGGTCGTCTCCACCAAGACAAAAGCGGGACTCGTCACTGAAGCTGACCCGCTGCCATTCTGAGTCACTCCATGACAGTCTGGCACAACACCATTGCAGTCTTTGGTGACACTGACGTGGTGTTAAGGACAGTCGTTGTAACGGCCTATGTCCACGTAGTCCTTCGTCGTGCAGTCATCTGCCAAAGGTGCTGGCACTAACAGGTTGTCTCTTGGAGGACATCACTGCTCACTTAATGTCTGCAATCGTGGCTGTTGGATCAGTCAGGTACAGCGATAAGGCCCGTCACATGCGCAGCCGAGCATGAAACTTGGATCATTTATATGTCTCACAATGTCAAACCTACCCACCAAGTTTCATTCCTGTCGGTTGATTCCTTCTGGGTGCAGCTATTTGTGCAACTGCTCTTTTCATGATGAGTGTATGTATGCGAAACAACTGGCAAACACTCATAGCGAGACCACCCAAACATTCAAAATGCAGAGTGAGGCTAAACTAATAGATTATGGGCTATCAAAGACAATATCAATTAAAGCACTTGGCCCACCAGATGAAAAGAAGGTTGCACCCTTTGGAAAAGATATCAAATGGATTACTGCTGTAAGCCTTGAGTCCTGCTGCTGGGGTGTGTTGATCGGTGAGGGGATGGAAACAGTGTGTGGCAGGCCGCTCGTCTCTGCCCTTGAAACCTCGTCCACTGCAGCCTTCACTCACACATACTGACAAGATTTAGATTCCTCTAGACTGCTGTGAATTAAGGCTGTGAGAAACAGGCACTGCGGTGTTTCTACCTCTCTCTCTTTCTCTCTCTCTCTTCACCACCCATACCTACTTTCTCTCTCTCTCTCTCTCTCTCTCTCTCTCACATACACTCACATTTCACTTTTTTGTTTCACTACTTCCTTCACTTTCAGCCCACCTTTCACAGCACACCTCCGTCCACTTCAATGCTCTTACTTATCTTCCCTTTGACTGTCCATTTCAGTTTCTTTCCTGGCACTTACCACCTCATTTTGGGCCACTTTCACCTCTGTCAGGCCCCTGGACTAGCATGGCACAGAACAGTGTCAGCCATTATATTATTGACCCTATGCATTATGTACTTTGACTAGCCTATCATTGTATCAAGACCCTTCACAAACCTGTCATTGTAATCAAAAGCCTGTGATTGCATTAAGAACTCTCATTAGGGAGGGCATAACACAGGAGGAGGACATGACATCCGACGAGGGTAGGCACTTCCAACCATGTGTAACCCTGTGTTCCACAAACCAGGTCCTGCAGGTTTTAGTGCTTTCCCTGCTGCCGGCACACCTGATTCAACTTACCAGCTTATTAACAAGCCCTTTTAGAGTTGCAGGGGGGTGTTTTAACAGGGAATCCACTTAAATCTGCAGGGCAGGGTGCCTCCAGGACCAGGGTTTGAAAAGCACTCCCACACTCCTCGGTCACAATTACTCAACCACCCAGCGACAACAACAAAAACAGTCACAATGATCTAAGCTTTAACTGGGAAAATAGACCAGTCTGAGACACACCCCCTAAGCTCCTCATGGTCACTCTATACAGCCCCAACGGTCAGCCATCATGTCAATCCACACAGTCCCTGGGGTGCACAGAGTCCTGGCTTGCGCAGTTGCTGCGGGGTGCCCAACCGTCAGTGTCAACTTAACCCCAGTCTTCTTCCGGGGTGGTATCCTTGGCACAGTGGCTTCTCAGTGTACCCCTCTCCAGGTGCAGCATCCTTTTGGCATCTGGCAGCCTCTGTTGGCATCCTCTCCATTGGTGCAGTAGAACTAATCACAGCTCACACCATTGAGTCTTATGCCACTAGAGATGACAACAGCAGGCGTCTTCTTGTATTCCTGTCGTCCGCCGCATCATCAGTGCTGGTGGCAGTGCTGCTTTTGTCCCCTGCCCATGGCCCTAGAGGATCCAACAATCTGATGACTCTCAGTGGTGACTTGGACCTAGTCCTGTTTTGGGGCAGGATCCTTGGGGCAGTAGATCCTCAGTATTCCCCTCTCCAGGTGCAGCATCCTTCCCTGTGTCTGGCAGCCAGCCATGTACCGGCTTTGTTGGCATCCTCTCCATCTGTGCAGTGGAACTAATCACACCTCACAGCATCAAGTCCCATACTACTAGAGATGCTGACAGCAGGTGTCTTCTGCTTTCTCTGTTGTCCACTGCATTGTCAATGCTGGCAACAGTGCTGCTTCCGTCCCATAGCCCTAGAGGATCCACCTATCGGCATGCTGGTGCTGATGGCCATGGTCAGTCACACTCCACAATGACCAGCAGTGCTTTCTCCTGCGTTGCATGACGCTGGGTGACCACTTGTAACCACCTGGAGTGTGGCTCCAATGTGCCCATGTAGTTGTAGCGTGGTAAGTGGATGAGAGTCGCCTGCACTGATTCTTTCACCATCTCGCTCCATTTTCAACAATCTTTGGTGCAAGTTTACTATCCTACCCAGTCTATGTCATAGAGATACGTAACAAGGCCTACTGGGCCCAGTCATTGGAATAAAGATAAACTTTGATCTTAATTTATGTTTCTTCATGACTGGTTGGTTTCATTCGATAACGATCTGAGTGGAACCAGTCAGACTGCACTCTCAAAGCCCCACCTTTCACAGAGGCATGTTGCCGGCTATGGCCCCAGCTCAGAACATCTGTGCAGCGCTCTGCTCCAGCAGCACCGTGTGGTCCCGCAACTCCTGAAACCTCCCTGGCTGTTAGTGTGCTTATTCTGATCATTGTTCAAAGCATCTGCTACCAGCAATATGGGCCTGATTAAGAATCCTGCCATGATGGAGCACCGAGCAATGCGTGCTGAGAGGGAAATATTTTTTTTTGTTTGGTTTTTTTCTCTAACCCAACCCACTCATGTGCAGTGTGTGCATTCATCATTTTAATTCTCATTAGCCGGAAATTAGCGTTAATTTCCTCATCGGTTGTGAATTTAATTGAATTTCATAATGGATCAGACAGCAAGCAAATGAATGTTGTGGTGCAATCAAATCATGCCGGCATTGCGGTCCTCGCTGCTACCCTGTCCAAGGCCAACCCTTCCTGATCCAATCAGAAATTGGGTGGTGTTCATTCCTGCTCATTTGGGATAAATGCAGGCGGCAAGGCGTATTCAATCGGCTGCCAGCGGGAGACCATTTTCACTCTATTCCGGCGAGTAGTTTGGCCCGAATGATTGGATAAGAGGCGCTTGATAAGAGACGGTTAGGAATATCCTGGGAAGTTATTGTCACAGGACAAATTAATAACGGATTTATGGCCCAACATGACTAGCGGCTCTCATTTAGAAACAGGATTAAGGGCGCTCCCTACTGAAGCAATTGTTCACCGCTTGGAACATTTACACCACATGTGCCCTCCGCTGGAAATAATTAAGAGTAATTTTGGGGACTTTAATTGCTTTTTCTTCTTTCATTTGGCTTTACTGATCTAAAGGGTTTCATTTGTGTTGTGGTTTAGGGATCAGTTACTGTTACATATAGGGTCATGATGATGGTTAGGAAGTTTTGAACTAGTGTTGGGCTTTGGAATAAGTGAGGTATGGGAATACAGTAACTATAGTGGCGGCTAGATTCATTTTACAAAACAAGGGGTGCGGAAATGTTGGGAAAGGAAGTCAAACCAAAGAAGAAGATGCAGCTTGTTGCTAGGCATAGTTAAAATGAATGGGAGTCTATGGGAGGAACGATGGATGAATAAACAATACTTAGAGGAGTGCGGGCCAGTATGGCGGTGGATAAGAGTTTGGGGATCTGCACTGAGTGAGTACATGCAGTTAAATGGATGGTGGGTTAGGGAGACAATAGAGTTTGAAATGGGGGTGGAAATGTGGACTCTGTAGGAGAAACAAGGCATGGGGAAAAGAAGACCAACAGACGAGTGCGGGTTGGACTAACATTGAATTTGTGCTCAGGGGTCTGCTCTGTATGCAATACTGTGTCTTTTGGTCAAGCAGAAGTACAGTAGATGGGCGTGTACTTTTCTACTCTATTCATTCTTAGTAGGAAAAAGTTTGGGATTTTGGAACAGTTTTAGGAAGTTTTTCCTAAAAACTGGAAGTCGGATCAAAAGCGGTGTACAAGTACGCCATTCCCGATCACACCAAACTTTCTGGAGTTGGAATTGTGTCTATATCTCGAAAACCGTGGGGCTAGTTAGCAAACAAAAACTGTGAAACAAGAAGAAGAACCTAAAGAAATGGGCCAAAATAATTGGCTTACATTAAAAGAAAAGTTGTTGACGTTTGCTTCACCTATAAAGTCATAATTTTGAAGACACAGGGAATTATTCTTTATGGTATGGTATGTAAACACACAGGAAAACTACTGGTGAGCTGGCGAGAACTTTTGTTGGGTCCCTTCAAAGAGCACTGATAACATATATACAGTATGCATTTGAAAACATACACGCAGCACACTGACAGTGCCCTTTCATAATGCTATGCCTCATCGGTGTATTTATTTGGTTTACAGTAAAACGTCCATTAGTTACTATCATTATTATTATTATTAAAATATATATTATTTTTTATACTTATTATGTTCACACATTGCCTATTATTACAATCACCATTCTTTTAGGTAGATTGGCTTTAGTTTATAGTCTACTTTTAAAGAAACCTGCAGGGACATGTTTCCACCTCTGCAAAGTTCAATTTCAGAAGTTGGTTGCACTTTCTAGCTTCTCACAGCTTCTCAAGTCACTGGACCAATATTAGGAACCACTTACCCAACTAGAAGCTATTTGTTCTACAAACGTTCTGAGAAGATGTAATACAATGTTCCATTAATGTTTTCACTGGGAAATTTACTTTTGGTTCCCAGAATGTTCCTTCTAACGGTCAGAGAACGTTCTCTAAAGACATTCTGTCACCCCGGGTCTCAGTAACATCCATCAAACATTGTCCGAATGTTGAGCTAAGAAAGTTCTTCTTTTGTTTTCATCCAGCATAATCTGTGGCCCTGACAACATCCTCAAAACATCTTCTGAATGTTGNTAAAGACATTCTGTCATCTCGGGTCTCAGTAACATCCATCAAACATTGTCCGAATGTTGAGCTGAGAAAGTTCTTCTTTTGTTTTCATCCAACATAATCTGTGGCCCTGACAACATCCTCAAAACATCTTCTGAATGTTGGAGTTAACATGTTAGGTCTTAGCTAACACTGAATCGTATCAGAACATTAATTGAAGTTTTAAACATCTTGAAAACGTTCTTTGAACATTCGATTAAAACACTGTCTTTAAAATTCTATTATCTTGTAGGTAACGTTGAGCAAACGGGTAAACTCCTCCGCCCATAAACCTCACTTCGCATCTCACATGTCTAGTTTTGTGTGCACGTTTTCATCTGTACGTCTATTTCTTCACCCATGAAAATGCTTCGATTCTACATTGAGTGTATGGACAGGTGGTTAAATCCAGCATGATCCAAGAAAACCCTGGATGGGCCGCATCCGAAGGCGCAAAGTAAGCTCATTATAAAGTACCATGAAGCTCTTTGCAAGCAAGGGGACGTCCAAGGACTTCCTTTAGTTCAGATAGTTATTCAGCACATAGCTATCCCTTTGCAGTTACGACTTTCTGAAGTTCTGGCCTGTACTCTCCTGGCAGCAGATCACGGCCCTCCTAGAACTTCTTTTACACAGCACTGTGACTTTGATATCCCTGATTGGTATTTTACTCTCAGAATGGCCCTCCTGTACCTTGAATACCGATTGCAGACCTTGGCATGGTCAGGGAAAGGTTACATAAGCAAACACCGAAAAATTAGGAAATGATGAAATTCTAGTTTTTTAATCAGTGTTGGGATATTTACCACTTGTTGAAAGAAAACAGGTTTCAGTAACATTGCAGAAGTCGATTATGCAACTGTGCGCAGTTATGTGAAGAAACTATTTCAAAGCTGTCTGAGCTTTCTGATCCAGCTCAGGGCAATCTATGTGGTTGACTCATACACACACACACACATACCGAACCAGCAGTGAGTTTTCACCAGAAGTTCATTTCCTCAAAGCTGCCAGGATAGAAAAGCATGTGGACATTCCGGAATATTCTCTACTTTTTTATACGTTCCTTATATACTTATTTGTCAACACCTTTCATGGTGTACAGTACTGTGCAAATGTCAAAGACCACCCTTCTTTTACTGAATTTCCAGTCTAACTGTATTAAATGCTTCATAGTGTGTGATGGGGACTGTTTTGGTGGTCTTCCAGGTGGTTGTTTGGAATTCCATTTTTTTCTGTATAACCTTTAATCAATACAAACTTGTGTTCCACACATGTTTCTCTGAGCTTTCTCTTTGTTATGCAGTTATAGGATGCCACCTGTGCAACAAGTCCAGTCGTGAAATTTCCTCGCTACTAAATATTCCACAGTTGACTGTCAGAGGTATTCTCACAAAGTGGAAGCGAATGAAAACGACATCAACTCGGTCATAAAGTGGTAGGCCAGGTGAAATGACAGGGCGGGTTCAGCGGATGCTGAGACACATAGGGCGCAGAGGTCACCAACTTTCTGCAGAGTCAATCGCTACAGACCTCCAAACTTCATGTGGCCTTCAGATCAGCTCAAGAACATTGCGTAGAGAGCTTCAGGGCCGAGCAGCTGCATCCAAGCCTTACATCATCAAGCACAATGCAAAGCATCAAATGCAGTGGTGTAAAGCATGCCGGCACTGGACTCTAGAGCAGTGGAGATGTGTTCTCTGGAGTGACGAATCTCACTTCTCCGTCTGGCAGTACGATGGACGAGTCTAGGTTTGGCGGTTGACAGGAGAGCGGTACTTGTCTGACTGCATTGTGCCAAGTGTAAAGTTTGCTGGAGGGGGGATTATAGTGTGGGGTTGTTTTTCAGGAGTTGGGCTCGGCCCCTTAGTTCCAGTGAAAGGAACTCTTAATGCTTCAGCAGACCAAGAGATTCTGGACAATTTCATGCTCCCAACTTTGTGGAACAGTTTGAGGACGGCCCCTTCCTGTTCCAACATGACTGCGCACCAGTGCACAAATCAAGGTCCATAAAGACATGGATGAGCCAGTTTGGTGTGGAAGAACTTGACTGGCCTGCACAGAGTATGACCTCAACCTGATAGAACACCTTTGGGATGAATTAGGGCGGAGACTGCGAGCCAGACCTTCTCGTCCAACATCAGTGTCTGACCTCACAAATGCGCTTCTGGAAGAATGGTCAAAACTTCCCATGAACACATTCCTAAACCTTGTGGAAAACCTTCCCAGAAGAGTTGAAGCTGTTCTAGCTGCAAAGGGTGGGCCGACATCATATTAAACCTAACATGGACAGTGAGACAGTGAGTAGATACAAGGAGGTGGTTTGAATCTTATGGCTGATGGGTATACAGCTCTGGAACAATATAAGAGACCACCTCAAAATGATCAGTTCCTCTAGTTGTACAGTTTCTGGGTTTGTGTTTGACCAAAATGAGCAGTTCTGTTTTATTCTATACACTACTGGAAACACGTCTCCCAAATTCCAGATCAAATATTGTATTTAGATCTGTTTATTTAGAAAATCACTAATGACGCCTCCAGAAGCCTGTTTTCTGAACCGTGCTCGCTGTGCATTTCACCCCAGCCACCGCTTGCCAGTCTTTCTGTAGGTCACTTGAGGTCATCTTACGGTGGTTAAGTGACATTGGAATGAGGTGGCGCTCATCACGGTCAGAGAGTGGTTTTGGCCCTCTGCCAGTCTGTAGCTGTGTTGTCCTGTGTGTTTGCTGCTTGACCTTGTTCTTATGAACCAGACGCTCACTGTATCAGCCAGTAAAGCTAGAACCGAACCTTCTGTTCCTCACTAAGAACCTGCTGTACATGTGGAGATGCTGATTTAAGAAGCAACTGGAGTGCTCTCTTATTAATTTCCAGATCTATATATATGGTTATTACACTCTTTCTTTTAAAAACTATTTATAACAACTGGCTGCTATGAATATAAACATTATCTATAGTTAACAAACTAGAAAGATAACAAAATTATTACAAAATATAATTCAAATTCCATTTTCTCTATAAGTAAAAAAGTAAATTGCAAATTCAATTGATGCTGTTCATTAATACGTATGTTACCAATATGTAATTATTACTAGTCAGACTTACAAACCAAATGATTATGTTGCTCTTTATTAGGGTTAGTTATTTGTAAAGTGTTATGAAAAGTGTTTTGTTGGTCCAACCTACAAAAATGAATTAGCTTTATTTAGCTTAAAAAAAGTTTCTTGCAATCACAGTAATTTTTTGGGCTGAGTAAAACTTATTCAATTGCTTGTAACAAATTAAGAGGGTAAACAAATGAAGACTGCACTGTTTACAGTGTAATTCCCTCACCCGAACCTGAGCCTGAACCTGGACCCCATTTGTATTCAAACCTACTCTATTCCATCAAACCTATAGCCACATTTTGAATATTGATATTATTTCAGGCTTATCTGGCCTTCACACCATTTGGTCATGCTATCCAGCCTGATATTGCCTCACTTGAGGACAAATCCAAGAGCTCAGCGTGAAGCCTTAATATAGACGGCGATGAAAACAGACGTCCTGCCACCTTTGCTAGCAGCAGTGGAAGAGAAACAAGTTTGCGGCTCTGTTTCCCAGCTTGGAGCAGTTCCAGCTCAGCTAGGAGAAAGCGATGATGAGGGTGTATTAGAGGGTAAATAGCACCTCAACGTTCAGTGGAACTTGAATGGAAAAATCCAATCGCAGATGGTGGACTGAAAACAGTCTGCACCACCTCCACCCACTGTAGCATTAGGAACCAGATCTGAATCACACTTACTTCAAGTAACACATGTAAGGAATCAAAAGAATAGCTGCTCCCAGAAGGAAGTGTGGGATTGCAGTGCTATTGGGAAGGAAGATAAAGGTTACCAGGAACAACAAATGATGATACATTTAGACTGATATGATCAATATTTATTGAGCTACACATACAGAAGTAGTGTCTCTCAGTATTTACATTTAAGGCATTTAGCAGACGCTCTTATCCAGAGCGACTTACAACCGTGCTTAGTGTTCCATTGGATAATATTCCAGCTAGTACAGGAAGTTTAGAGCCTAAAACTCACCATGAGCTCGGACACTGCCCGAACAGGGGGCCAGTGCTGATACCTAGATAGATCAATACACACATATATAGAGCAAAAAAAGAGCACTACCTGGCAACCCCGGCCCAGTGCTCACACCTATAGAAAAGAAAAGGTCATTATAAGTGCATTATAAGTGCAACACAGCAAAAGACACCAGGCCTTCTGGATGTGTGTGGATGTGTGATGCGTGACAACAAACCGTTCATCTTGGTGCTGACCACAGTGCCTCCACACACGGATTCGTTGGTCGTCTCCATCAAGACAAAAGCGGGACTCGTCACTGAACTGTCACTCCACGACAGTTTGGCACGACACCATTGCAGCCTTTGGTGACGTGGTGTTAAAGGCAGTCTGTATGCATGTAGTCCTGCATCGTGCAGCCATCTGCTGATGGTGCTGGCACTAACAGGATGACTCATGGAGGGCATCACTGCTCTCTGAATGTCCGCAATCGTGGCTGTTGGGTCAGTCAGGTACAGTGATAAGGCCTGTCCTTGCCTACGTCACGTGCACGGCCGAGCGTGAAACTTGAATCATTTGCATGTCTCATGATGTCAGACCTACCCACCAAGTTTCATTCCTGTCAGTTGATTCCTTCTGGGTGCAGCTATTTGTGCAGTTATTCTTTTGATGAGGAGTGTATGGGACAAATACACACCTGGCTATGGGACAGTTGAGCAGACAAGTGTCCAATTACATTTGGGCTATGTATGAAATTGGTAGTAATTCCTTCAGAACTACCCTGAAATGAAAGCTGCTCAGTGATACGCTGTGGTAGGTGACGTGGTGCAGTACGTGTGTTGGTTCGTGGGGTTCGCTAGCACTTCGTAGTGCACTGCCATTGTTTTGAATGACAGGTTTTTCATGTTATTAGTGGAGTAAGGCCATGTGCTGGCCAGCGGCCGCCCTCAGCACTGAACAGCGGGGGAAGTTACACCACCTCTGCGCCGCTGTGGCCGAGCCGGGAGAGTTTCCGTGCAGTATATATCTTCTCCCCTGCGCTGTATTGAAATGTAAAGTGGAGGCGGAGGTGGATTCTGTCTAGGTGGGGGGGAGTCGGCCCAGCCAGCTGAAGCTGTAAATATGCAGTACAGCCTGGCTGCTAGATCAAACTGTGGCAAGGGCAATTATATGTAGGATGGGTGGGACATTTCTCTGAGGGCATTTACTCTCCCTGTCTCTGTGTCTGCCCCCCCTCCTATTTCTCTCTCTCTCTCTCTCTCTCTCACTCTCTCTCTCTTTCTCCTATTTCTCCCTTTCTCTCTCTCTCCCTCCCTCTCTCTCTTTCTCCTATTTCTCTCTCTCTCTCTCCCTCCCATTTTCTCTCTCTCTCTCCCTCATTATTCCCCTCTCACTCTCTCTCTTTCCTCTCTCTCTTTCTCCCATTTTTTCTCTCTCTCTTGCATGTTTTTCTTTCCTCACTGTCCCTCTCATTTTTATTTCTCCTTTACTGTCTCCATCCCAATCTCTCTCTCGCTCTCCCTCTCTCTCCCTTTCTCCCATTTTCTCTCTCTGTCTCTCCCTCATTATTCCCCCTCTCACTCTCTCTCTCTCCTCTCTGTCTCTCATTCTTATTTCTCCTTTTCTTTCTGTATCCCAATCTCTTTCTCTCTCTTTCTATCTCGTTGTCTTTTCTCTCTCTCTCTTAGTTCTCCTTTTCTGTCTCTATCCCAACTTCTCTCTCTCTTTCTCTCTCGGTGTCCACTGTCTCTCTATTCTTTTTTTCTTTTTCTTTCCTTTCTCATTTTTTCCTTTTGCTGTCCTCCTTCACTCTGCCTCTCTCTCTGTCTCTCTCACCTTCCCACTTTTCTCCCTTTTTATCCTCTCCTTCTCTCTCTCTCCTTTCTTCTTCTTTCCTGTCTCATTTTCTCCTCCCTGTTCTCCTCTTCCACTTTGTATTTCTTTAACTTCTCTCTCTCTTGCGCTCTTTCCCACTCTCTCTCCCCATCTGTATCTCTCTCTCCCTCTCTCCCCCTCTCTGTCTCTGTATGTCTCTCTCTCTCTCTTTATCTCTGTCACTCTTTCTCTCTTTCCCTCCCTCTGTCTGTATCTCTCTCTTTCTCTGTCTCTTTGTCACTCTCTCTCTTTATCTCTGTCACTCTTTCTCTCTTTCCCTCTCTTTGTATATCTCTCTCCCTTTCTCTGTCTCTTTGTCACTCGCTCTCTTTATCTTTGTCACTCTTTCTCTCTTTCCCTCTCTCTGTCTGGATCTCTCTCTCCCTCTCTCTGTCTCTGTCACTCTCTCTATTTATCTTGGTCACTCTCCCTTTCCCTCTTTCTCTCCCCCTTGCCCTGTATTTTTTCCTCTCACTCTTTATCTCTCTCTTTCTCCCCTCTCCTCTCTCTCTCTTTCTCTTTCTCTTTGTCTTCTGTTTTTAACTCTCTCCCCCCTCTCTCTCTAGCCTTTCTCTCTCTCTGTCACTCTTGTCTCCTCTTCCCCTCACACACACACACTAACTCTCTTTCTCTCTCTCCACCCCTTTCTCTTTCTTTCGCACTATCTTTCCCTTCTCTCCTTTCTGCTGTTTCTTTCTGTTCACTCTCTCTCTTTCCTCTCTCTCTCTTCCACTGCCACCTCGGTCTGTCTCTCTCGCTTTCTTTCTCTCTCCCCTTTCTTTTTTGCTGTCTCTTCCCTCTCTATCTTTAGCCTTTCTCTCTCTCACACACTCTCTCTCTTTTTCTCTCTCTCCTTCTTTTGCTCAATCTCCCCTCTCTCTCTCTCGCTTTTCTGTCTCTATCCCTCCTTGGTAGTAATTCCCTCCTCTCTCTCTCTCTCTCTCNTCTCTCTCTCTCTCTCTCTCTCTCTCTCTCTCTCTCTCTCTTCCCCTAACTCTCTCTTTCTCTATTTCTCTTCTCTCTCTCACACTTACTCTCTCTCTTCCTCTCATTGTTTTGCTCTGTATTCTCTCTCTCACCTTTCTGTCTCTATCCCTCCTCTCTCTCAGTCACACACACACTCTCTCATATACTCTCTCTTTCTCTCTCTTTCTTTTGTTCTGTTTTCTGTCTCTCTTGCCTCTCTCTCTTTCTCCCCCCTTCCACTCTCTCTCTCTCTCTGTTTCTCTCCCTCTCTCTCAGCCCAGCACAAGTCTCTGCCAGCTAAGCAAAAACTGTTTTTGCAGTACTTTGCCTCAGTCATGTTTAAGTGCAGCAAGTCCTCAAACTCGAGCAGCACAGCAGCACAGCAGCAGCTGCACCCCAGAACATAAACAAGAACACGAGTGCATTACCCAACAGCCAGCCTGCTTGTACAGACTACAGACAACCTGGGCTTGAAATTAGAATAATGTGCAGTTCGGGTGGGCGACCCTAATATCTCAGCACACGCACTGGAGCGCCCCACTCCCTCACACTCCTAATGCTTTAAACGGCACGCAATTTCGCGAGCAATTCGCACCGTCCAGAAGAAAAGCTGAGTGGCAGATACATAATTTGGCCACGTTGGTGAAAAACGCACGCATAAGCAGATTTGATTTATGAGCTCACGGGCGTCGCGGAACGCAAACCTACAGCCTGAAGTACACAAATAAGATCAAGTCAGTCAAAATGAGCGTCAGCCCCGCCGCTGCTCAGCCTGCCAGAGCGCCACTGCATCCAGCAGCCTGCGGGTGGCACAATGGAACAAGGAACTCTGCAGAGGAAAGCGGATGGCGGCAGGGACTTAATGCAGCTAAACAGATCCGAGAGCCATGGACGTGTGTGAGTGGAGTCATCCTCATTTGGCCATGCCCCCTCTCCCGTTCCAGCCTGCTGGGGTCACGCTTATGGGAGGGCCAATTTGACCCTCAAGAGGGCCCTGTAAATAAAGCCTATTAGGCTGGGGCTATAGGAGCAGCCCCTCGGCCCATTAAGTCATTTAGCAGGCCGGACCGAATGGATGACACGCTTATGAGCGAATGACTGGTGCACTTTCCATTACTCGCAAAGTGTCTGGAGAGGGTAACAAGTCCCACGTAGAGGCTGATTAGGTGAAATGAATGAGTGACAGAAGTCAGCCCTGCGCTCAGCTTCAACAGTTCACCAATTTGCATAATGCCAGACCCCGGTGCCGCCCCCGATCGATCCGGCGAGGCATGAAAACATCATGTGCATTCACGCCACTGAGTGCTACTGTGCGCCGCAACGCAGAAAGCCCCGCTCCAGGCACTCCAAACGACTGTCTGCTTTTTTCACAGGTAATTTGCTTCCACTTCCCGTATTCAGATTGCTGGGGTGAATCTGGTGGTGAAATATAACCGCCTCTGTTTCGCTCTGCAGGGGGGCTCCTCTCTGTACTAGACTTCGTCTTCTCCCCAGACACACATAGTTATCAGATATTTAAAATCTCTCCAGTGCAATTACACTGTCTCGGAGATCAGTGGCTCAGGCTAGGCACGCCATCCCAATTCCCTTGGTTGAAATGAATATCAAGTTTGATACAACTGAATGCTTTCGTGCAAAGCTCTGTACACCCATATATACAGTAAGAAGCTTTGGACACAATAGCAGCTGATGTAACGAAGGTGGTATTAGTCATGATACAGCATTGATGTTTCCTGCATGCATAACACCCACTTCCAACAAGAGGTCTGCACAGGCCTGATTATTAATGCCCACAGACGGCCGACTCAACCACTAATCACGTCCGCCTGCACCCGCAAAATCTAGAGTGACCTTTGCCCTCTGCTATTTTTGCCAGCATCTGCCCACTTCAGCCATGCGCCATGCCCACCCTCACCCACCTACTTTGGGCTATGCATGTGGTCCCCGGAAGCTCCCGCCCGTTTTGGCTGTATCCACTCCACCGGAGTAGGATATGACGGAGCTGTAATCTGATCAACCGGAGTAGACATGACAAAACAGCCTCCACACTCATGGTACCTCTATGTACCTCAATACTAGTTTCGCCCACATTTGCCCTTTTCAGCTATACACCATATCCACCCGCACTCACCTTCTTTGGGCTAATGGTCCTTGTCAAGTCTCCACTGTTTTGGTTGTATTCGCTCCACTAGAGTAGGACATGATGGAGCTGTAATCTGCTCCACTGGAGTAGGACATGATGAAGCAGCCTCCAGACTCATGGTACTATCATGCACCTCCATAATATTTCTGCCCACATTTTCCTTTCCACCATAAGCCATGCTCACCCGCACCCGCCTGCTTTGGGTGGACTATGCATTTGGTCCTCTTCAACTCCTGCCCCTGTTGGCTGTAATTCGCCCTACAGGAGTAGGACATGACGGAGCAGCAGTCAGACTCATACTACCTCCATGCACTTAACCGCACAAATGAACATTTCACTGTTCAAAAATAATAGTAGAAGTAAATATATAGTGTAGTATGATATAGTATTGAATTTTTACTAATAGTTTTACTAATAGTACTTATATAGTGTTGTTTGTACTTTCTGGTTTGATCCTTGCCTTGTTTGTTGACTTTGCAGTTAGCCTATTCCCTTTATCTCTGTTTTTTGCTTGGTCTTTTCCGTTTTGGCTTTTCCTTTTGGCTTCGTCTCTGGATTCTCCTCATGGTTGCGTTTGCCCTGCTATCGACCTTTTGCCTGTTTTTGACTATATTTTTGGATTGTCCTCCTGTAATAACGCACGCCTCTGACTTTAACTCGGCCCTAACAAGCTCATGAATGCACATATGGTTGCACTCACATATTTCAAAATATTTTTTTTTTACATAAATGTAAGAATAGCTGCACCCAGAAGGAAGTGTGGGATTGCAGTGCTGTTGGGAAGGAAGATAAAGGTTACCAGGAACAATAAATGATGATCAATTTAGACTGATATGGGTAATATTTATTGAGCTACACATACAGAAGTAGTGTCTATCAGTATGGTGTCGGTCCACCATGTTTGCTAACCCAACATGCCAGATGTCTTGGCATCATGGAGTTGTAGAGGTTCCTAAAGGTTACTGCAAATATGTTTGGCTAAAAGATGCTCCAAAACCATCTCAATACTGTTACCCTTTCCAGGAGTGGTCATTTATTAAAAATTACCCCAAGAACAAGGCCTAGAATATTATGGGAGATCACAAAGAATTCGAATCTAAGGATCCGCAGACCCATCTTACACTGGATAATGTGATCACGAGTCCACCACCAGGCAAACACCGAACAAATGCAGTATGATAGAAAGATAGCATGAAGAATGCATTTCTGCCTGTTTAAGGTTCCCTAACTGGATAAGACAAAAAATTATATTTATGGCTCAAATAAGAGATGTTATGTTTATCAAAACTGAGCACTGCACTCAAGCATAAGAACCTCATCTCAACTTAAAGCATAAGAATCTCATCCCAATTAATTTAAAGCATGGTAGTGGCAGTATCAAGGCTTGGGGCCGTTTTGCAGCTATTGGACCAGGACAGCTTGCCATCATTTGATGGCACTATGAATTCTGGGTTATTTCAAGGAATTCTACAGAAGATTGTTAGGGCATTGGTCCAGGACCTGAACCTCAACCCATGTCCTGCAGAAAGACAACAACCCTAAAAACACCAGTTGGTCTGAAATGTACAGTTAGAGCAGAGGAAATGTTGCCTTGTGGAACGGCTGAGTAGAAGCCCAGACCTTAATCCAATAGAAGTGTTGAGGCAGCACCTAAAGGTTTGGTGTTCAAGGAAGGTAACCCATCAACATAACAGAGTTGAAGCTCTTCTGTAAAGAGGAATGGGCCAAGATTCCTCCGAGTCAATGTGCAGAGCTGATCAGCTGTTATAGGAACAGTTGGATTGGAGTTATTCCTGATGAGGTAAGTCACACCAGTATGGTACAGTACCATATTTAAATGAAGATCGGATCATACTTTAGGTCATATGTAGAGTTCACAAACTTGCAAGCAGCACCGTATTGAAGCAAAGCAGCGTATTGGATACTAGCTCTGGGTTGGAACTAGCCTAGCTCTTCAGGACCGGGGTTGAAACCACTGATCTAGACTTAAGTGAGCAGGGAGGGCCCTGAGGTACAGAGAGAGGAATAATGGGAATGCAAGCTGCATCTCCAGTCTTAACCTCACACTCCCTCACAGTTCTGGTTCAAAAGCAATCAGCACAGAGATCTTTGATGGTGTGGAGAAGCTTCTGAAAACACATCACAGCTTCTGTTTCAAACACCTTATACCTACACATGTTGGCCATTTTATCAGAAACACTACATAAAAGTGCACTCTTGTAGGTTCACAGTTACTGACTACAGCTCATCTGCTGCTGCATTGTTTATCACCCACCCTGCATACCACCCTACACCTCCCATCAATGGAAAGGGACAAGCAACTGAGCAGGTCCTGTATTATTGGAGCGGTAGACCATTCTTACTACAGCAGTGACTAACCCACATGGTAGTAGCCTGATAGTAATGTTGTGTGTGGAAGGGGGTGGGCACTGGGGAGGGGCCGTGAGGACGCAACTTATTCCAGTATAAGAACCTCATCCCAACTTTGAAGCACAGTGGTGGCAGTATCATGGTTTGGAGCTGTTTTTGCTGATATTGGACCTGGATAGCTTGTCATCATTGGATGGAGTTATGAATTCTGGGTTACAACAAAGAACTCTACAGAAGATTGTTGGTGCATTGGACCTGAACCTCAACCCTAGATGGGTCCTGCAGAAAGACACCAATGGTCTACAAAGAATGGTTAAAGGAGAAAAAGTGTTGCATTTTGGGTACACAGGGAGCATTGGGGGTTGGGGCTTAGGACAGTTGCTCCATTCCATCACCACTCTAGTGTAAAACACAGTCATGGTCGTTGGTCATGGTCGGTAAAACCCTACTGGAATGGGATTAGTTTTACCCGAGGAGGTCTGGTAATGTAATAGAGACATAATCTGACTGGCCAATTTGTATGGGAGGGAAGATCTCTGTAAATTCCCCACACTATCCCAAATAACATGGATCAAAACATCATTGCACAGACATTTACATCAGCATTATGTGTCAGGAGCAACAATGACAGCAACACACTCTATATAAACTAGCATTAGGCTAGTAAAGCAGATTGACTCAACTTACTAAATGCTGCCTAATAAGACAGAAAACATGCTGCCTCCAGAGAGGTACTTTTGAGATATTTGATTTTCCTTATTCTCGTAATTCTGCCATCACTAAGCATGATGTGACTTTCTTGTCATGATCTTGAAAGGTAAGGGTCGTTTTAGCTAATAACCTTGTCTTCAGGTCACAAAAAGAAACAAAGGGACAGCCATTTTGTACGAAGCTGAAGTCTCCTTCGCCATTTCTTTCGCCAGCTTCTTCTTTGAATTTTCTCCTTCCACCTTAAATGATTCAGCAGTTAGTATAGTGCCCCATGTCCCAGTGTGTAACTGCTGCAAGATTTAAGGTGGAAGGGGAAATTTAAACCAAAAGCTGGCGAATGAGAAGCAGGCGTCAGCGTCATCTGTTTGCTTTTACTAGGTTTTGTTATTTTTGGATTTGAGCAGGACTATAATTACAGGGAGACCTCCAAAGAGTTACAGGAGGTAATTCACTCAGTAATCACGGCTAAACAGACTTGCAAATATTACAGACATGGCAGATTCGTACTTGATTAAAATCTCTGAGGTTGCCGGTAAGCACTCACTTTACAGCACATCCCCCGATAAAATGATCCCACTCGAATAGGGCTTAAGAGGAATGAGAACTTTCTCTAAAAACAGGAAACGTGAAAATGCCAACAGTTAAACCAGGGAAGACATTCACACTCAACTTCGTAAAGGTGAGTTATCAACATATCGCTGCTGTCACATGCATCTCCATTTTTGTGGATTTGTACTATCATTCAAACAGAAAATTTCAAGATGAACGGAACAAACAAAAATGATCCAAAATCACTGGGGAAAAAAGTCTTACATTAGAATTAAAATAGGTTTTTGCCCTATTCGGGAAAGTTGCCATTTTGGAGATACTTGTTTATCTTCGGACAACAACAATATGATATAGTTAGCATACAGTAGATAGAAAGGGAGCTTGGGAAATGATGCAAATGCTGGAAGAAACTGTCTAAACAAACTTCCCAAAACTTTAGCACTTCCAGGTCTCTCATAAATCAATAGCATAAAATTAATCTGACCTTGGATAAAGATGCCATGTTCTCCTGCTGTCCAGTATGTATCCTAAGGTTGCTCTTTAGTCTCACCACATGTATTACTAACTAGTATATTCATTGAGATTTCCTATAATATATAATGTTAGATGTCCGACAATGTTTAGAAACAGTTTATTGTTGTTTATTGAAACATCTGAAAAGCAATAAGCATTACAGTTTCACCCAGTTGAATAAAATGGATGGATAATGCTTAATAACGACACATCATCTTACTTTCCGTTCATATTGAAAGCTAATAAAACGAGTTCAAATATGGAAATATAACTGATGTTTATAGAGAATGTTGGATATTGTATTGATTGATATTGATATGTCATGTTGCTTATGTTCATATGAAAAGCTAATAAAGAGCTCAAATATGGAACCATAACTGATCTATAAAGAGAACATTGAATAATGTTTCGAATAATGTAATGATCCACCATGTTGCTTAGGTTAATATAGAAAGCTAATAAAAAAACTGAATATGGATCAAAAATGTATCTATAAAGAAAACATTTGATGTTAATATTTTGACTGATATTGATACGCCATGTTGCTTATGTTTATATCATACTGAAAGGTAATACAGAGTTTAAATATGAAACTACAACTGATCTATACAGAGAGCATTGGATAACAGTTTGGATTGATATTGATATACCATGTTGCTTATGTTCATACTGAAAGCTAATAAAGAGTTGAAATATGGTAGTTGATCTATAAAGTGAACATTAGAAAATAGTTTAATTGATAATGATACGCCATGTTGCTTGTGTTCATTTTGGAAGCTAATTAAGAGTTCAAATATGGAAATATATCTGATCTATAAAGAGGACACTGGATGATGTTTTGACTGATATTGATATGCCATGTTGCTTATGTTCATATAGAAAGCTAATTACAAAAATCCAATATGGATCAGTAACTGATCTAAGAGAACTTTGAATAATGTTTTGAGTGATAATGATACGCCATGTTGTTTATGTTCATTCTGAGAGCTAATAAAGAATTAAATATGGAACTATAACTGATCTAAAAAGAGAACATTGGATAAAGTTTAGATTGATAATTATCTACCATGTTGCTTATGTTCATATCATACTGAAAGCTAATAAAGAGTTCAAATATGGAACTGTAATGGATCTATAATGACAATGGATACTGGTTTATTTGATAACTGTTTTTTATTGCTTATTTGATTGATAATTATACTTACTGCTAATCGTTGCTTAGTTATATTTCCTAGTTTATTACTTAGCTTCCTGTAAACTGATTGAAACCTATAGATAATTAGCTTAATTTCAGTTTTATGTGCAAACGGTGATTCCAAACTTCTGAACTGTAAATTCCAAACTTGTAAATAGTTCATGTTTTCCGTCATCATGTAGCTTTATTGGACAGGGTCAGAATGAACATTCCCACTCACAGACCCATAAGTGCCATTAGCATTATCTATTAGCCGTAATTGGCACGCAACCTGCTGGCCCGTCCATCGGCCAGGGCTTTAGAATTATCTAAGGTGAAAAGGTCTACCATCTCTCATCTGTTCGCTTCTGCACAGGTAGAGTGCAGATTATCAGTAGCAGGCAGTGCAGTGCTACAGCCGGAGGGTTTTTCTGCTGGATTTGTATTCACCGCGCCGCTCTTTTAGGTGTTCAGAGCGCTGCTCTAATACCTGCCAGATTCACCGCAGCAGAGGAGAAAGGACAAATGTTTAGCCGGGATAAAACTGTCTTGGAGCGCACGTACGTCAGCAAGAGCCATTTACACCCCGTGTTCATTTCAGAGCTCACAAACACGAAACAAGGTATTGTGCGCTCCCCACGAGCTCGCGGTGAAGCAAATATCACCGGACGGAAGGCGGCTCAGTTAAATGGCCTTCGCAGCGTTCTGGCTAGGAATAAGATTAACTGTGCTCGCAGCTCAGGAACAATAGAAGTGTGATTTTTTTTCCTGTGATGTATTGCGAAACCATTCTAGGCCACTGAATTTGAAGGATATGAGTTCTACACGTGCACAAAAAAATGAACAGCAAAAAAGAGTCATTGCACATAGTAACCCTGCGAGTGGAAAAGTGGTCTGTTAGAAAAACAGGAGGGTCCTTTGCTTTTATGCCTTCATGCTGAACCCAGACTTGAAACCGGATCTCGACCTGATGCTATTTGATGAGTGCTTTTAGCAAAGCATGCATAATTCATCATTCAAAATTGTGATACCTTTTCGAGAATAGTCCAAGGTTTTTCCTCAAAAAGCAGATTTTTCTAGTTTTCGAGGGATCAGTTTGGTCGGAAATACAGGGTGTCTCAAAAGTAAGGAAACTAAAGTAAGGAATTCATTGTTCAGAATTCGATACCTGTTTGAAAATGGTCCAAGGTTTTTCCTTAAAAGCGGATTTTTCTAGTTTTCGAGGGATCAGTTTGGTCAGAAATACAGGGTGTCTCAAAAGTAAGGAAACTCAAGTAAGGAATTCATCGTTCAGAATTCGATACCTTTTTGAGAATAGTCCTAGGTTTTTCCTCAAAAGCAGATTTTTGTAGTTTTTGACGGCCTAATTTGTGGACACAAGCTGTGTGGGAAGGGGGAAACCTGTTAGGCTGTATCACCAACATGGTGGCCATCTTCAAGGCCTCCATCTTGGATTCAACTTCAGTTTTTCAGATGGGAATGTAGGTGTGCCACACATCAAACTAGTAGTAGTAAAGTTCACCAGAAAACAATGCGGTGCTTTATATCAACATAAGCTCGTTAATTTTATGTGAAACCAGAAACTGTACCACAGAAAAGTATTCAGAAAGTGTTCAAAATGCTTCCCCCAAAAAAGTCCTTTTCTGCCATTTCTGATGAGCTTTCACAAAACCATCTCACTGAATGCCAACACAAGCATCAACAATTCCATCTTTAAGATTAACAACATTTTGTTGACAAGTGCCTTGACATGACCCCACAGATAGACATCCAAAGGTGTTAAATCAGGAGTATGTGGTGGCCACTCGGTTGGACCCTTGCAATCAATCCACTTTTGGAAAAACTGCACATCAAGTCTCTGATAATGCATTCGTAAAGAGGTAGGGAACCATCTTGTTGGAAGAATCCAGGAAATGTTCCATCAATGAAGAAATGTCCCACAAATTAGTCCCACCAAATTATGACTTTAGATGAGGCATCCATGTTAGACGAATCAGTCCAGTGAGGGTTTGCTTCTGTTTGTTGACTTCACAATTCACTAAGAAATTAGCTTAATCACTGAACAACACCTGATACGGAAAATGAGGATTTATCTGAAGTTCCTGTGCTTCCCATTCTGCAAATTCTATCCCAAGGTCTGGTGTTGCATCATCTGGATTTAACTAGGGTGCAGCTTTTACCTCAGTACAATATGTGGTGTCATCGGAAGTCATATCGTCTTCTAAACCACATTGATTTGTCTGCCTTTTGAGCAGGCTGAGAGACGTTTATGGGCATGTATTAATGGAGAACACCAAAATTGCCTGTTATTATCTCCTGTTCGAAACTAAAGAAGCAAACTAAAGATAGCAAACGGATCTTGGATGATGGATAGCATTACGCTAATTAGATTATAAACTGTTGCCTTAAAATTGATCTGTACCCCTACAGATTCACTTGGGATGATCAAATTAAGGCTGAGAATTCTATGTTCATTTTGATCGGAGTACAGTTTGTGTCTCTGAAGCTTCGTACTGGCTTTTAAACAATCTCACATTATTGTGAGCTTCCATGCATGGGCTCTGTGGATTGTACACAGCCTCGCTATGCTATGCTATCGTCAAGCTCCATGCACTGAAACTGTACAACTGTTTTCCCACCATTTACTTGGCTATCTCACCAAGTCACATGACCACTAATTCATTGCTAGCTTGGTTGGTCCAGCAGCACAGTGCTTGGTGTATGTTGTCCCGGTTGCAACAGCTTAGGCTGTATCAATTCGGCATTTGGGCTAGTTAAAAAGAGACGTAAGACAATGAGGTTTATTATGACCTCATCTCTGCACTGACATGCATTAGCTTTGAACTTTCAACTCCGGAAAACACTTGGGAAGTAGAATTGGCATGTCATGTAATTATGATGCTATATGCTGGTGACAATATTGATCACTGCATGGATTTTGTTTCTGTACTGCATTAGCAGGCGGTGCAGTGGGTGGTGGTGGGTGGTTGGGGGTGTTGGGCGGGTTCATAAATGGTCTTGTTTGTTGTCTGGCTTGAGGTGACTTGTAATGCTGTAGGCCACTGGGGAGAAGAAGAGGGGGGAATCGAAGGAACATATCAAATGGCACTGCTGGCAAATAAAAGGTCCATGGTGCAATGGCACCCAGTGGGTTGCCATTAAAGCTCTTGAGATGAATCATCCTATTGATTCCAGCCCACACAAACAGCCCTACACGGACCTTCGCACGCCTACAAATGTGCATCCATCACGGGTCAATTCTGCACTCTTTGCCCGGATTTTTAATGACTTGCATCATGGGAAGAAAGAAAAAAAAAACATTTTGATTGAACAGAAAATGTTCCGTACCGTCCAAAAAACCCTCCATGCTTCCGTCTCCAGGCTCTTCAGGCTTGCGCTGCTTCGTTTCAGGGTCTGGTCCCGGTGTTATTTATGACTTACACACCCCCGGGCCATGATTAATTCTCAACTAATTGCAACCTGCGCGAGTAATATTGATTTTTCGGGAGACATAACTTGGCCCCCAGCTGCAAATGAATAATTGTGCAAAGACAAATGTGTCTAAAAGCTTATCTGAAACTGCAGAAATTTACGACCATCATACCGCAATAATTCCGAAGCGGGTAAATATTGCATTTCTGACAAAAAAAAAAGAGAATAGAAAAAGAAGGCAGCTGGAAAATAGAAAAAGAGAGCACAGCAAGCTCAGAGAGCCCAGTGAGGCCTCGTTTTCAGCTGAATTTACAAGCCCTGAAGTGTCTGTGTTCACCCTCCCCGGAGAAACACATAGCAATATTAAACAGAAATATTCGCATACAGCCAGGAGAAATGTGTCCAAGCCTGCAGAGGAGGAGGCTGTATATTACAGTGCACCAGCTATTACATTCCATTATCACGTACGGGATTCACACAACATTGCTCAATGAATACACTGGAAAATTACAGCCTAGTAATGAATTGTGTCCGTTTGGAATGAGTACCACTTTACAAACGAGTGGCTCATGCGTAATGAAATACTAATTATGTATTCATATATTACTTGATCAGTCATTAAACTTAGGTACTAAGTAATTAGTGACTTACTATACTGTTGACTGATAGCTTAGGGTGTCATAACACATGCATAAGCTTTGAATAAGACATTTGTAAAGCAATTCTTATATATTTATGAACAGCTTATGCCACCATTTGAAAGATACGCTAATCTGAAGATTCATGTTTCACAGGCCGCACATGTGACGTAAGCAATCGGCCTTATCGCTGTACCTGACTGACCCAACAGCCGCGATTGCAGACATTCAGCGAGCAGTGATGCCCTCCATGTGTCATCCTGTTAGCGCTAGCACCATCGGCAGACGGCGGCACAATGCAGGACTGCATGCACACAGTCCGTTACAGCGACTGCCCTTAACACCGCCTGTCTCAAAGGTAAGGAAACAAAATTAAGGTATTCATCATTCAGAATGTGATACTGTTTTGAGAATAGAAGTTTTTACTCAAAAGCGGATTTTTCTAGTTTTCAAGGGCTTAGTTTGTGGACACAAGCTGTGAGGGGAAGGGGGAAATCTCTTAGGTCATATCACCAACATGGTGGCCATCTTCAAGGCCTCCATCTTGGATTCAACTTCAGTTCAGTTCATGTCAATGTCACCAAAGACTGCAATGGTGTTGTGCCAGACTGTCATTGTGTGACTCAGAATGGCAGCAGGTCATCTTCAGAGACAAGTCACGCTTTTGTCTTGGTGGAGACGACCAAAGAATCAGTGAGTGGAGGCTCCGTGGTCAGCGCCAAGATGAATGGTTTGTTGTCACGCGTCACATGTCCAGAAGGCCTGGTGTCACTCCACTTCCATCCCTACCGCACAGGAAATCTGCAGGAACTGTGTGAGAATATTCAAGCTGCATGGGATGGATTATCACAGGACACCATTAGGAACCTCTACAACTCCATGCTGAGACGTCTGGCATGTTGCGTTAGCAAACATGGCTACCTGACACCATACTAAGAGACTTTACTTCTGCATGTGTAGGTCAGTAAATATTACCCATATCAGTCTAAATTGATCATCATTTATTGTTCCTGGCCACCTTTATCTTCCTTCCCAATAGCACTGCAATCTATTGACCATGAGTGTATATGTGCACATAAACTTACATGTATTAGACAGAAATTAAAACAGAATATGCAAGAATAGAAATAAAGTGTATCTAATAGCTTTACCTAAGCTAATATCTATATCTACATAAGCATATTAAACAGATTTGTTGCATTTACATTAGAGCAGGTGTTACACTAGAAGGAACGCGGTAGATTTATACCCAAGTAAATGTAGAACCATGTACAGCAGGTATAAACTTCTAAATGAACAAAGTAGAACTTCTGTCTAAATTGGGATAAATCGGGATAATGACTCATAATGGTGTTAGTAACTAGAACATTGCTTTAGTTTAAGGTCATAATGAACTTTTTAATATCATATTGTGGTTACTAGCCTAAACCAGTCATAAATACTCAAATATTGCTTCATATTATTAAGTGCTTGTATATGTGCTCTGTAGTACCTATGTAGGTAGCTTCAAATACAGTCTTACCCTTTGTAGATCAGTATATGTCACAATGAGATAACAATGATAATATATCATAGCTTGGCCACTCAGGCTGGTGAGCATCTTCTGTGGCCCTTATGGAAAGTGGTATAATGCTAATAAGCTTAGCATTATACCACTCAGATATATGCTAAACCACATATGTTATAACATGCTACACTATGCGGCCAAATGTACGTGGACACTCCTTAAAAATTCTTGAGTTCAGGTGTCTCAGCCATACCCATCGCTAAACGGTGAAAATTTAAGCATGTAGAGTCATACTGAATAGCTCATTGACTTTAAACATGACACTGTCATAGGATGCCACCTTTGCCAGTTGGTGGCAAAGTCAGTTTATGAAATTTCCTCCTAGATCTTCTATTGGTCAACTGTAAGTGCGGTTATTGTGAAATGATGGTGTCTAGGACTGTCTCTGGAAGCAACATCAGGACAAGACCTGTGCACTGGAAGCTTTGTGATTTGGATTTGCATGGCTGTACAGCTACACAGGAGCCTACGATCATTATGCGCAATGGCACGCATTGGCTGGAGTGGTGTAAAACGTGCCACCACTGGACTCTGGAGAAGTGGAAGCTTGGTAGTGGAGGGACAATGGATTTGTGGCTGTTTTTCAGAGTTTAGGTTCTCCCAGTTAGTTCCACTGAGGAGTCATGCTACAGCATGCTAAGGAACTCCACCGAAGGGCTAATGCTACAACAAGCTATAGCATTTTAGACAGTTATGTGCTTCCACCTTTGTGGTAACAGTTTGAGGAAGACCTGTTCCTCTTCCAGCATGACTGTGTGCACACAGCCAACTCCATAAAGACATGGTGTGATGAGTCTGGATGTGGAGGAACTCCAGTGGCCTTCACAGAGCCTTGAATTTAACTCCACTGAACACCTTTGGGATGAACTGGAACGTGCCAAGCCTTCTCGTCCAATACCAATGTCCTGGAAAAAGCCTTCCCAGATAAGTGAAGGCTGTTATAGCTTGAAGGGATGTCCCATAAGCTCACAGCTCAGGTGTAGTGGCCAGGTGTCCATATACTTTTGGCCATAATGTGCATGTTTTGTGGGAGTACTTCCCTACAGTAAAGTGGCACTTACATTAATTAATTACTAGGAGCAGCTGTGGACAGGAGAGGTACTTAAACCGCAAGGTGTACCAGCGAGACTCATAACGGCATTATTTTCCGTGGCTCTGCACCTGACATATGGTGTGAGGATCTGAATGAAGGCATCAGGCTTCACCTAATCCCACAAGTCACTGATTACTGAGCCCCATTCATGGACTAATGTGCAAGGTCTGCTACCTTCACCTGGACCTGGCAGCCCATCTCCAGCCTCCAGGGAGGTAACTGGCAGCCCTTTCACACTACTTATACTGAAAGCCTCAGTCAGGATCGCCTTTTGCTCTTAATATATGTGATATATGATATATGACCTTATTCTCGTTGAAACTGAGCCATGTAGTGGAGGCTGTCCAGCAGGCCTGAAGTTTGTTTGATTCTGAAAATCACTGAAAATACTGCTTTATGAAGCCATCTGGGCCCATGACCTCACCGAAGAGAGGATCAAATCTCCATAACATGGCATCGGTACAGAGTGACATCTGGCAGGGCTTGCTTGAGAATATATGTTGATATATAGTAGTGGGGAGTGTAAAGCATGTTCCATATCACCGACAGCAAAACATATTAGTTCCATTCGAGGTGAAATGAACCATCTATTGCATGCAGTATGGGAGCAATATTAAAAAAAAGAAAAACAACCTTCCAAAAATGTACTTGGTTTTTAAAATCAAAGACAATCATTCCTTTATGAACGTGTTGCCTTCAGGCAACATTGCAAGCCAAATGAATTGCTCTTTCAACATGCTAGCAAAAGTAGGGTCCAAAGCACAACTGATGATACCCAAATGTTATTGGTGCATGCATTACATATTTCCACCAGAGTGGGCTCCAAATCCCCAATCCTCCCTACTGTTGCACATGCCAGTGACATGAAGAATCTGGGAGACCTACATGAACCATGGAGAGAGAGAACCAATGGATTATGTGACATGTGCGGTGTGACCCAACAGCCACAAATGTGGACAGTGATGTCCTCTATATATCACCCTGTTAGTGCCAGCATCATTGGCAGATGGCTGCACAACTCAGGATTATATGCACACAGACCATTACGACGACTGCCCTTAACACCATGTTAACATCACCAAAGACTGCAGTGTGGTGCCAGACTGTCATGAAGTGACTCAGAATAGCAGCAGGTCATCTTCAGTGACGAGTCCCGCTTTTGTCTTGGTGGAGACGACCAACGAATCTGTGTGTGGAGGCACCATGGTCAGCGCCAAGATGTTTGTTGTCACACGTAACACATCCAGAAGGCCTGGTGCCACTCCACCTCCTGCAGGAACTGTGAAAATCTGCAGGAACTGTGTGAGAATATTATGGATTATGGCAGGACAACACTTAGGAACCTCTACAACTCCAAACGTCTGGCACGTTGCATTAGCACACATGGCGGCCCACACCATACTGAGAGACACTACTTCTGTGTGTGTAGCTCAATAAATATTGTCCATATCAGTCTAAATGTATCATCATTTATTGTTCCTGGTAACCTTTATCTTCCTTCCCAATAGCAGGAGTGTCACTAGTACCACTAATACTGCACACAATTAATTCTATATAAACAATAATTAATAATTGTAAACGAAAAACTGTAAAGTAACAGTAACTGTAACGTTTTAACAAGTGCTTACATAAGTGATATTACTACTGGCTTACGATTGGCTGCATCCTTTCCCCAGTAGCACAGTGTTCCTTCTAGGTAACATACATACGTTTGCAATTTATCATAACAATAAATTCTGCAATTATATGTAAACTGTCAAAAATGGCCAAAAGGAGAAATCAAACTAAGTACAATTTTTTTTGTCTTGGCTTGTTTGAACCTCCTAGCTTCATTATTAACTATTTCATGTCATTAAAGATGCATATTGTAAAGTGAGGAAAATAGCTTTGTTGACTCTGTTGCCCTGAGACATCATGCAATACAGAGTAAAGCCCAAAATCAGACTGAAGGATCATCTCCATTCTGACAAACAATCTTTCCTATTTTTCACAATCAAGTGTGCTCGATTTCTGGACTCAACTTGCCAGGCCTGTCAAAATGCATCACATGGCAAATCCCAAAACAGATTCTATTGTGTGTGTTTTGTTTCTTTTCCCCAAATTTAAATTCGAGAAGTAAGCACTTTCCGTTTTGGAAAGAATGCAGCAGGCTGAAACCCTTCTTCTTTTATACTGCATCGCCGGATGGGAACCTAAGCAGAATTGGATGGTTTTAAAGGTGGATTTTTTTTTGAAAGCCAAAAAATAAGGTAAAAAAAACCAATCAGTGCGGTCAGGCTAACACAACCAATCAGTGCAGTCATGCCACCTCCCTTACAACATATTCAGAACTTATATTTACAAGTATTATGCGATGATCTATTTAACCCCTAGGTTAGCAATAAGCCAAATAGGTACAAGATCATAATCATAAGGGTACTTTCTATTGGGCGTGTAATACCCCCACAAGCACGAACAACAGCTGCACTCCGATTTGGCCTGAACTGGACAAGTTTCTGGATGTAGGCCACATCAATGTTCAGACACTCTTGCATCAAAGAATTGTGCAGTTGGGCCAGATTTGGTGGATGCCTTCCCTGGCACAATTCCAAGGAGAATTCCCTGTAGACTGGGATTTTAGCCACAGCTGGTAGACCGGTATGACCGTACACTTCCATACACCTGCAGATTCAGCTACTTCCTTCACACTATGGTCTTTGGCACGCCCAAATGCAATCACTCCTTTTAGCCAATCATTAACATCTGCTTTGGAGCCATTTTCCACACATGGAACGAGACATTCACTGCACTGTACCACCTCTTCTAAATCTATGGAACCTGTCACTCACACCCCGCAGGTATCCATAGCCCCATCATCCTTGTGAGCCTGAAGTTACTACCACCTTAAACACGCAAGGTGAGTAATATTTTTAGTTCAGGGAGCTTCTTATTATATTGCATATTGCAATGTATTCCATTTTACGGGGTCAGCAGTAGTGAACATCTCCGAAGTCAGCTAGTGGGCAGACGTATGTGCTTGAGCCAGTAGCGTCCTCTCCTATGGCGCCTTCATCAGCTACAATGCTGACGGCAGACTGGTGCAGTAATATACATGCATAGCAGGTCTGATGCTTCCAGCAGTCCATGCCATGCATGCTAGCACAGATACCAGCATATGTTCGTTCCTTCAAAGCAGGGACACCATCGCTGTAATCTTCCCTTGACCTCTGGCTGAACTCTGACAGGTAGCCCCGGCTCGGCTCTTTTTTGAGCCGAGCGCATATTTAAAAGTGTGTATATTCTTTCTCTTCTTCGCGCCGCTTTCATCTTCTGCCGAAGTTTCCTGACGGGCCGGAGGGGATGTGAATCAATGTGATATCTGGAAAACTGCATTAAAGTGATAAGTTTATTCCACTGACATGAAAGGGAATGGCAAAATAAGGCAGCTGGCTCTGAGGGCTTTGCAGCTTGCGAAAGTGGAGAGACTAATAAACCTCAAGTCTTTGCGCGCAGAGAGCGAACTCCTGCCTCCGCTGCCTTGAACATCCTGCGAAACGGCACGACAAATCTGCAGTGCGCAGAGGAGCCGAGCTTTCCTCAGACAGAGGGCTGTGAATTATGGAGCCGTATCAATGAATCTCGGGCTTGATCTCGGAGTGGGCTAAATTATTAATGCTTGAGCAGCGGATTTCACCGCGAACACAGTCAGGGTGACAGCTTGACGGGTCCGGATCGGACCTCCTGCTGTTATACCTAAGGACTTTTGTATATGTGTACAAGCAAAGTTGCAGAGATTCCCAATCACTGGTTGCTTTGATGCATGAAAGCACGCCTGATATTCATGGAACGGCTCTGCGGCAAGGCTAATTAACCGAAGAGCCATTTAGCGTTTACATTTATGGCACTTGGCAGACGCGGTTATCCAGAGCGACTGACAGTGTACACAGGTAGGCCAAGGTAGTGTTAGGAGTCTTGCCCAAGGGCTCTAATTCGTATAGTATAGGTTGGTTGCCCAGGCCGGGAATTGAACGCAAATCTACAGCATGGCGGGCAGCCATGTAACCCACTACACTATAGCAACCAACTTTACAGAGTTGGTGCAGTGTTATACCATAGCCAGCTACATAAACAGTAGTTGCTAGTTGCTTTACACCTACATTTACAATCGTAGTCTCTTACTGCTTAACACCTGACTACAACATAAGCTCACTAGACACGTACCTGAAGCATGCAATACCTCCACAAGCACTAATAACAGCTGTGATTGGATTTGGCATGGACTGGACAGGTTTCTGGATGTAGGCCACATCAATGTTCAGCCACTCTTACATCAAAGAATTATGCAGTTGGTCCAGATTTGGTGGATGCCTTCCCTTTCTCAATTCCGAGAAGAATTTCCTGTAGACTGGGATTTTAGCCACTGCTGGTAGACCTGTTTGACCATACACTCCCATACACCTGCAAATTCACCTACTTCCTTCACACTATCACCTTTGGCAAAAACAGTCACTCCTGTTAGCCAATCATTAACATCTGCTTTGGCACCCATTTGCACACATGGAACGAGACATTCACTGCACTTCTTCTCAACCTGTGATCATCCCCATGCAACGCCATCTGCAGGAGCCTGAAGTCACTACTACCAAGGTGGCTCATTTTTTTGTCCGGTGAGCTTGTAAAGTTTGGGTTAGTTGCCGCCATGCTTATAGCAAGGCCAACTGCCAATGAGCTATATAGGCTCATACACAGTAATTGCTAATGCCAGTAATTGCAGTAACTGTTAGTAATTGCTTCTTTAAGAGCACTGGCGTGAAAAAACAACAATGCTAAATGACTTGTAAACATACATGACATCCATTTTGGTCAAGCTCGTTTTAAAATGTCACTTAACATGATGTAATTCGGAATACTGGAGGAGGATGTGTCTATTGACTGTGACTATTATTCATAGAAATGTTGCACACCACATGGTCCCGAATGATTAATTGGCTGATATGGAAGCGTTTCACATTCATGTGTGATTAGATAATTAGATAATCAGAGCACAGCACGGCGGCATACTGACAAGAGAATCTGCCTGTGTTTTTTTCGAGTCCTAACCGCAATATATCATGTTTGGAGTGGCTGTTTTCTTCTCTAGGCTCTGGTCTGAATGTGCTATGTTGCTTTTGTACCGAGGAGACGAGATATGTGTATCGATTTTTTTGCATGAAGTCAGTGCAGGGTGGGCCCTCTTTGCTAGCCCCCCCTCCACCGTCACCTAGTTCAGCTGAGCTTTCCTCTGATGAAGATCCAACACAGCCTTAGGCACAGTGAGCTCTGTTGCTCGGCCTGCAATGAGATGCTCAAGCCCCAGAGAGCCGCTCCATACGTGTCTCCCTAGGCTCCGTCTGCGCCTGATACTTTCACCCAATGTGCATTTTATAGCCCACAAGTAGGAATAATCCTCGCCCAGCTCAGGAGTTCCAAAAAGTCTGCTACTGTGTTGGGCCGTGTTGGGTCCTGGGGGTGGTTTCTTCTTTTAACCCGTGTTGCTTTTCTGTGGTAGTATTGATGTATTCCTGTCTGAATTGCTTTTGTCTGCATTTTCTGAATTATCTACTGTTTTCACTGAACTCTGCAGGGGTCGGATAATTTTAGCACCATCCAGATGTACGGCGATGACATTGTGACCACCTGCTTATGCCAGAGTCACACTCTCACAGTGTCACACAAGACTCTGCAGAAGGTTCAGTGCAGTAGTTAGTGCTTCCATCATTGGAGTTTTCTCTGTGCTATGATACAATAGAGGGATCATACTGTAAAAGCGCCTATGGAGGGAACCTGCTCAGGAAGTCTTTCTTCAAATGAGTTCATTTCGAATTAAGGGTCACATGCAATGAACAGCAAGTTACAAAGATTCATCGAAGTCTGACCACACGCCACGTGGAGCCTTTTATGTTTACTACGGTTTCAGACATTGTACTTCATATTCATGCAATTTGCTGAATTTGTAGGTTGCATGTAATAAGTGAAAGTCGTATAAAATTAAGAAGTCAATTTAAAAAGTCCAAGATGCACTAATACAGTCGTGCTTGAAAGTGTGTGGACCCTTAAGAGTTTTCCAGGTTTCTGCAGAAATTTGACCTAAAACATCCTCAGATTTGTAGTAGCCCAAAAGTCAATAAGTCAATTTAAATAGTCCCAAAAGTCAATAAGTTGATTTAGAAAGTCCCAAAAGTCAATAAGTCAATTTAAATAGTCCCAAAAGTCAGTAAGTCGATTTGAAAAAGTCCCAAATGTTGATTTTAAAAGTCCTAATAAATCGATTGTATAAGCCAATAAGAAGAGTCAAATTAAGCAAATGAGACTAAATGAAATAATATATTGGACTTATATTATATTATATTATAATTTATATAATATATAAATTATTTATTGAGGGAAGTCTGAGAGTGGCAAAAGTATGTGAACCTTTGCATTCAGTATCTGGTGTGACCCCCTTTTGCAGTAACAACTGCAACTAAAGCTTTCTGGTAACTCTTGATTAGTCCTGCACATAGGGTTGGAGGAATTCTAGCCCATATCGCCGTACAAAACAGCTTCAACTCTGTCATGTTGGTGGGTTTTTTCCCATCAGCTGCTTGCTTCAGGTCCTTCTACAACATTTCTATTGGATTAAGGTCAGAAAGGACTTTGACTCGGCCATTCCAAAACATTACCTTTATTCTTCTTTACGTTCTTTGGTGGAATGACTTGTGTGCTTAGGGTCGTCTTGCTACATGACCCAAGTGCTCTTGAGATTCAGCTTACGGACAGATGTCCTGGCGTTTTCCTTTTAGAAGGTGGAGTAATTCAGAATTCATTGTTCCATCAATGATGGCGAGCTGT
>CM067481.1:3762806-3783678 GCA_034552555.1 Semaprochilodus insignis
TATGGCTCTTCGCTGTTGTTAAGAGTGCCTGATTGGATTTCCTGAAGCATGGAGTGGACGTATAAGGCTTGAGAGGCCGTTTGTAGGTGTCAGCAAGAGAGATAAAAGTTGGCAGGCATGGGCAGCGAAGCGTAGTTGGGGCAATCTTGTGATCTACAGCTCTTTTGTCCTTGAATGTTGTGTAGGAGTGTATATGTGTGTGCATGTCCTGTTCCTAGAAGGAAAATTTAAGCCGTGTCTGGCCTGTCCTTCATTCTGGTCTCAATTTACTAAATGAACTATCAATAACTTTCGGTGTCCTTACCCTCTGCAGGGTCGCAGCAGAGTCTCAGCCAATGAACAAAAGATAACTTGCGGCAACACATTGAGATTGCAGTAGGCGAATAAAGGCTTTTATATTCTTCTGTGTGCTGACTGCCTAGCAAATTGGCTTCAGCAGTTGGCCTCTAGAATTTTTGGCAACCTTGGTGAAGATGACCAAACTCTGAGATGTTTACAGACGATAGTGTCCCGCTATTGGCCTGTGTGGCTATGGACGTGTGGAGGCTCATGGGAAGCATCACATTTGCGTCCGATATTCAATTCAGCATTTGCTGTTGATATTGCCCATAAATTGATACCCGTTGCTACTGATATGCCATAGTCAGTGTTGGGAAGGTCACTTTTAAAACATGTTCCACTACAGAATACAAAATACATCCAATAAAATGTCATTTGTAACATATTCCTGTAGATTACTCAATGTGTGTCAAGCTAACCAATAAACTGCAGATGACTTTAGCCAGACCAAAAACACTTACTTCAGGATGCTTCTATGGGTTGTAAGTAGAATGCAAACACAGGTTGCACTGCACAACATTGATGTTGTACTCTCTGGTTTCTTTCTTAAAGGTGAAATAATGTTTGAATTGAACCCAAGATAGAAACGCATTTCTCTCCTGGGTGGGTCATGCCAGCTCCTTGATCACGAGTAGGCAGGCAACTAACCAAACTGCATGTAAACCTGTAGTTGTATGGTTTATTTCAAAAGCTTCTGGGAAATACATGGAATCACTGTAATTTCATTTGAGTGTGAATAAACTAATCAAGTAATCCATTAATTTCACCAGTGTATCTGTATTTCGAATTCTATCTATTCATAATTTACACTATATAAATAAAAGTATTCGCTCGTCTGCCTTCACGCACATATGAACTCAAGTGACATCCCGCTCTTAATCCATAGGGTTTAATATGATGTCGGCCCACCCTTTGCAGCTTTAACAGCTTCAACTCTTCTGGGAAGGCTTTCCACAAGGTTTAGGAATGTGGTTATGGGAATTTCTGACCATTCTTCCAGAAGCATGTTGGGCGAGAAAGCCTGGCTCACAGTCTCCGCTCTAATTCATCCCAAAGGTGTTCTATCGGGTTGAGGTCAGTCAAGTTCTTCCACACCAAACTGGCTCATCTATGTCTTTATGGACCTTGCTTTGTGCACTGGTGCACAGTCATGTTGGAACAGGAAGGGGCCGTCCCCAAACTGGTCCCACAAAGTTGGGAGCATGAAACTGTCCAGAATGGAAGTGATTGGAACTCCTGAATTCAATGATTTGGTTGGGTGAGTGAATGCTTTTGGCAATATTGCATAACTCTATCAGAATGCATTTACTTATAGTTTGTATTCTAACCCCGTTACATGTATTCCATTACTCTGCAACACTGGCCATAATCAACAGTCCATAATCAACAGTGGGTTTTAAGGAAGTTCAGATCAAACTTTTTTAGATGAACATTTACATGCTTTATTGAAATAACTCAATTATTTCCTGAAATTACGGATTGCTGGGCGACATAATCAGCTATATAAACAGCTCTGAAGCCAAAGAGAAACACCAGCCGCGCCATCCATCAGCTGCTTACGTTCCCTCAAGCTGCTGAAGCACCTGTGCTGTGGACATGCTTAATGTTCCTCCACCGTGTAATGGACCATTTTGATGAGTGAGACCTTTCAGAATTCCAACTGTCGTCGTCAGAGCCAAATATATAAAAGGCTCAGGATCCCATCTGTCTCAGGTCCCCTCACTAAATAGAGCCTGAATCACCCCGAGAAGGAACTAGACCGATATTTTTCTCCTTGCTAAGTGGCATTGGTGCAGATAGTGGTGTGAACACCCAAGACAGTTCATCTTCCACGGCCTTAGCTGCCATATCTTGGGGGGCTTAGGCACAAAATGAAGCAGATTTCCGGTCTCAAATGTGCTGGACACTTGCAGTAATTACTCCAGAGATCGACATCCCTCAGAGCGGCCAAACCCCTCTCCCTTGCTTTTGAGACGAAGAGGTTTTCGACGCGCCTTATCTCTGAGCTGCTGCTGCTGCTAATAACAACAACAACAACAAAATAGCCCCAACTTCCAACAGTCCAACATTTAAAACTGTCAAGCAAACGAGGCACCGGGGCGCCTAAATTGTCACCGCGACTGCATTTAGCACCCGCCGACAAACCGCGCCATTGTCGAGGAGCAGAGGCAAAAGGTTAAGCTTTTGCACTTCAATAGCATTTTTGCTTCCTTTTAGCTTTTTCAGGGAGGCAGTTTATGGATTTCCAGTCCCAATTCCACAGCGTCGGATCTTTTGACAATTGCTGAAACTCCAGAGCCCAGGCTCCCGGCTACAAAAGCACCTGGACAAAAGCCGGGAGAGAGCGCGGGGAGAGCCCGGTGGCAGCCCCGGTCTCGCTGCGCCCACAGAGATTTCACTATTCACCCGAAATCTGTTCATTTTCAAAAAGAGAGATCCAACGTCATCCCATTTGGCCTCCTGTGATGACGGCTGGTCTGGTAGGAAAAGGCAGCAGCCTCTTCCATTACCCGGCCATTGTAAGCGGATTAGCGCTTTAAGAAATGGAAGGTGGCCTACCATCTTTGCCCGGGCTCCTCGGGGAGGCTATATATTGGGACGATCGTAGGTTAGAGGATTACGGTTTACATGAGATGAAAGTAATTATTCAATGCCAGCTGGAGTCAGGAATGGGAGGAAGAAAAGGTGAGTTGATTTGTTGGAACCTGTGTTTTGAATTCAGGGCTGTTAGCCTGTGAAAGACCTCAGCAGACTGCATAGAGACTCTATGCACTCCAGTGAATTTCAATACCTAAATTAAGCTACTAGTCAAATGAGGCAGAGAGCCTCAGTCTGACATATTTTAAGTCCTCAGAAATGAAAGTTCTCTAAAAGGCTTCAGCACGTTGTTCGGACCTAGCTGCACCTAAAACTTGAGCCAATGAATCTGAGCTATTCATGTTATCATACTTAATACAGCCTACTTAATACAGCCTACTGGCTTTCAGCTGTTATGTTAACAGTTTTCTGATTGGATGCCCTAATCGCCAATCATCGTAATGGGGTTTATTATGGTTGGTTATATTGGTTATAACTGTTGGAAATAGCTAAGAATTATATTATATGCACAATAATGCACAATAAACGTCTTGTTATGCAAGTCTTCAGTTCAAATACATTTACTTCCTGTGTTCTGAAATACAGGTAATTTCATGGCTTTTACATCATCACAACATATGTAAAATACACTATACTGCCAAAAGTATTTACTTACCCATCCAAATTCAGGTGTTCCAATCCCTTCCACGGCCACAGGTGTATAAAACCAAGCACCTAGGCAAGCAGACTGCTTCTACACACATTAGTGAAAGGGTGGGATGCTCTCAGGAGCTCAGTGGATTCCAGTGTGGTACTGTTATAGGATGCCACCTGTGCAACAAGTCCAGTCATGAAACTTCCTAGCTACTAAATATTCCAGAGCCGACTGTCTGACGTTAACCCAATAGAAAACCTTTGGGATGAATTAGAGCGGTGACTGCGAGCCAGGCCTTCTGGTCACTCACGTTCATATGTGTGAGGCAGACGAACGAATACTTTTGGCAATGTAGTATATGCAAGCTAGAAATGTTTTAAATTAGTTCCAACTACCAAATTGTAGTGGTGCACTGAACTTTTGTTTGTGGGGGATTTCTCAGGCTCTTTTGGGGGAATCAAAATAACATGCATATGTATTGCATATAGCCTTTTTTAACCTGAAAGTTATGGACAACAGAAGTCACCTGACAATACCTAGATCCTATAAAACTAACATGTTGCCAGTTATACACAAATATAATGTAAATAACGACTAATGTAGTGATAGTGAAGCCCAAAGGTATATACAGTATGTAGTGATTTTCACATAACAGGCAACCATTAAGTCACAATGAATAGAGTAGAATTCATGTTTTACTGAAAGACTGAATGAATAATAATAATAATAATAATAATAATAATAATAATAATAATAATAATAATAATAATAATAATAATCATTTGGATTATGTGTTATTTTGTTTTCTCACAGGGATATGGGGTATTTTTCTGGTATTTTATCTGGTGTACACAAGATGCTATGTGTTGAGCACTGGATATTACGTAGTCAGCACCAGATAATATCAGGTAAGTGCCAGATGCTGTGTGCTGAACACCTGGTACTATCAGGTGCACACCAGATGTTATGTGATGCACAGCAAATAATAGCAGATACTATGTGGTGATACTATGTGGTGAGCACTTGATACTATTGGCTATGTTATGTGCATCAAATACTATTAGGTGTGCATCAGATACTTTGCGGTGAGCACAAGATATTCTAAAAAACACACAATGATGGGACCTATAGTTCACCTATGATCTAGTATGCATCTGACAGGGTTAGGTGCTCGACACACAGTATCTTGTGCTCACAGGATACTTTTTACTTAAAAGAGATATACCATGTCCATTCAGGGGCTCCATACAATGTCATACCATGCTTATATTATTATTATGTTTTTATATTACAAGGTCGCAATTATAATAAACATGTATCAGTGATTTACTAAGGGTTATTATACAGGTCGTAAGTCAAGGCTTTCAAGATATGTTCCTCATGTTAACCTGAGTTTATTTAATTACTTTAAATTTATGAGTATTATTACAACTGTTTCCACATTTCAGCCCTGCAGTTACATACTAGTGCACATTGTGCTGAATAAGATATGTTAAGATGAGATAACACTTTATTGATCCCAAAGAAAATTGCAGTGTCACAGTACTATACATATTGCACAGGGTAAAACGTATTAGAATAAATAGACTAAGAGTTGCAGAACAGCTATGAACCACTGTGGTGGTGTGGTCGCGAGTGGTCGGTGTAATGAGGCTGCCACAAGGAATTCAGAGAGACGGTCCAGTTGAACTCCAGAATTGATTTGAAATTGCACGCGTGTTTAATATAACAAGTTTCAAAAAGAAAAGGAAAAGACAAGAACGTAAAACATAAAATAGATACTAGGTTCCTGTCGACCTATAATAATACTTTCCACTGGGACCAGTACGTCTGAGTTTAGGACATCATCGAGTCCCCCTCATCTATGTGCGTGCACCTAGCTGCACTTTTGCCCCAACTGTCCACCATCTTCCCTCATGCCTCTTTCATACCCCATAAGCCCCTCCCACTACATACCATCCATGGGGTTACCTGAAAGAGCATGGGACAGAATGTCAGTTCCCCCAGTTCACCTGGTCATTGACGTTCTGTACATTCAACCTCTGAGCTCATATGACAATTATCGTGAAGGTTTTACACAAAGACTCTACACAAAGACCCTACACAAAGACTTTACACAAAGACCCTACACAAAGACTCTACACAAAGACCCTACACAAAGACTCTACACAAAGACCCTACACAAAGACTTTACACAAAGACCATACACAAAGACTTTACACAAAGACTTTACATAAAGACTTTACACAAAGACTCTACACAAAGACTTTACACAAAGACTTTACATAAAGACTTTACACAAAGACTTTACACAAAGACTTTACACAAAGACCCTACACAAAGACTTTACACAAAGACCCTACACAAAGACCCTACACAAAGACTTTACACAAAGACTCTACACAAAGACTTTACACAAAGACCCTACAAAAAGACTTTACACAAAGACCCTACACAAAGACTTTACACAAAGACCCTATGCATATATGAAGTATGTAATGTACTAGACATATGCAGGGGCAGCCTTGGTGGATATTGCACTAATAAACATGACAAGAGATGAAAAAATAAGACAACAAGAGAGGAATGTCTGTATACATAAATGAGCATGTACAAGACATTAACTAGAGCAGCATATGCATTATTGCCATAATAATGAGGCTAAATGTCTAGTGAATCAATCATTTATACCACTGCACTGCACAAAGAACAAGACCTTAATAACCCACAAAAGGGCTTTCATACCATAAAGTGTTACCATTGTCATACATGTTAGCATTCACTTTAGCTCATTTATTTAACATCACTACACTGCAATGAATAGCTCCACAGGATTAACTCGAGCATTCCGCTGAAGCAGCAGGTGGGAAGCATCCCTATTGGTGTAAGGTGTCAAGGAACATGACTAATCCAGCACCTCTCTTAATGAAGCTAAAGGCTAGCAGCGTGCTGCCTCGTCACCTCATCCGCTGCCATTTTCTGCGGCCCTAGCTGTGTCTTTGCTCCCTCGCTTTCAATTAGCATTCCACCCTGTTTCGAGCCACAAAGGTCCAACTCAAAATTCCAACCTGGGATCCGCTAAAGTCAGCCATCTGCATGTATGCCAAAGCACAAAAGGAGTGCTACACTCCTCCGTATTCCCTGCTAAAGTGGATAAGCGTGGAGAGCCTCTGTTCCCTGTTTGTCTGTGGTTGTGTTCACTTGTCCTTCCGCTCTAATGAGGCCTCCCCCGCTAAAAGACCTCCACAAGGTGTCATTGAAATCACCCAAACTTTAGTTCCTGATGATTCGCGGTGCTACTCTTGTCTGCTCTTTGCCAAGGTCGCACTATATCTGGTAGCAAATGACAAATAGCTGGCCTCCTCGGAGCCTCGTCTCCTCTGGGGAGAAGGGCTCCGTGTGACTGCTCTCCGCTTATAGCACACTGGGACATTGTTTCAAATTAAAGTGCTACAGCAACGGGCTTCTGTGGGGAGATGGGGGAAAAAAAAGTCACGACTGCGCACTCGTATATTTCCTACATTGGCAGCAGAACTCATTACCCGTTCGGCTCATGGCATGTGACTGGTCTTGAAGGAGACCTACGCTGGTTTGTTGAGCTTAGTTGTAAATGCTGCATTTTTGTCAGAATTGCAAATGAATGGATACGTGATTTCCTACAAATGCTTTGACATATATCAACAAATCAGGATGTGTAAAAGGTCATACAGTCTTTCATCTCTTTAAAGAACACATAAAACTTGTAACAGCTTAAAATTGAAGACTTTTCCAGTGTAAAGACGAGGAAGCTCCAAAAGACATGCTGGTCAAAATAAATTAAAATGTAAGATTTTTTAATGTAAAGACGAGGAAACTTCAAAGACATGCTGGCCATAATTGCAACGTATAACTAAAGATTTTCCAATGTAAAGAGTAGGAAACCTCAAAGAACACTCTGGCCCTAATAATAACTTGATCTTCTTAAGATTTTCCAAGGTAAGACCAGTAAACCATAAAAGACACACTGGCCATAATAACTACTTAAATATTATGATGTTCTGATATAAAGACTATGAAACCCCAAAGAACACCCTGGCATTAATAACAACTTGATCTTCTTAAGATTTTCCAATGTAAAGACCATTAAACTAGATAGTTGGCTACTGTAGTGGATACTGTAATTGGCTACTGGAGTAGTTTGTTTGGTGTATCTATACTGAAGTGTTTCCATTCTGGTGGACATTTTATTTTAACCCCACTACATTTCAAAGTCTAATATGGGCCTCTTTATCTGGACTCCACTACTCCACTACATTATGGCCAAATCTGTCCATCCTTTTGGCTTATGTGTGCATAAAAAAGTAATATGTCAAAACAAAAGAAGCGTGAAGCGAGTCCACCAATCAGGGTACAGCAGTCACTTTGTTCTGAGCTTGTTTTGAACTGTTGGACAGAGCTTGGTTCTAGCTAATGGAAACTTCTCCTTCAGTGTTTTATGATATTTGAATAGACATCAGTGTCTGACTAATTAATGACCTTCTATTAAAGGCTGGTGGACCAAGAGTGACACTAGAGTCTCTTCACCTACAGTGAGTTGGTTAAGCAAGGGTCTTGTTCCAGAAATGATTACTTGGGTTACCCTGTGTCTTAAAAGACATTTGTAAGCCTGTTACTTGTGGACTTACTTGGGAATTGCCAGCTTGTACTCAAGTTTTAAACAGCAGTTTTCTCTAAAACTAGGCCAGCAAGTGATAGAAGTGGTTAGTAGATACCAACAATCCCCTCTGTAGGCCAAAAGACATCCATCTGCCTGCCCTGTACAGGCCTTTCTTAGGACGTTCCAGTTTGTTATTAATTTGAACGCAGTTAAAAAATGTTTCTAGGCTAAGAGTGCCATAACGCCATAACAATAGCAGTTGTTAGTAACCTCCAAGAAGCTCCATGGCAGTGATTGTTATGTATTTGCAAAATGCATGCTAGTATAAAATTATGAATTCTGTCAAGCTGATGAGGCTGAGGGATAACATGCAATACTGTAGCTATCCTTATTAGTGTATTAATGGTTATTAGTTAGGCAATAAAACACTTTAAGTGTTAATAAACATTTATAACAAATTAATAAAAAGGGCAAAGTGAGTTGTTGTATGTGATGAATGTGAATATGTATTGAAGCTGGCAGGTTGAATGCTGACTGATGGAAAAGGCAAAGCAAGATCAGTAAACATTGAAACCTGAGCTGAACACTGAAACCTGAGCTGAACATCGAAACCTGAGCTGAACATTGAAATCTGAGCTGAACATTGCAACCTGAGCTGAACATCGAAACCTGAGCTGAACATTGAAATCTGAGCTGAACATTGCAACCTGAGCTGAAACAGTATAAATACATGTAGGTTCACTGTTAGACACTCATGTCTCATTGTGTTGTAATTGCTTATTAATGATTTTGTGACCTTATTAATAACCAATAATAAACTCATTTATTAAATACCAATATATGCACATGTTCATTATCTTTTTCAGTATTGTCATTATCTGCTGATATCTGTGCCCCTTGCACATTTATTATAATTGCACTGCCTTTTTATCTTTTTATCTATCTTCAGTTTTTCACATCTTTTCTTTTTCTATGTATCTCATCTAAACCACTCACAAACACTTCATAAAGGTCGTCATATTCCAAAGTGCTACCTACTACAGATAACTGCATAACATGGCAAATAAAAATTCTGGTCTAGTTTAGGAGTCTAGGCCAGAATGCCCTTCAATTTACACTCTAACACATTTGTTGATATACTCATTTTGCTTTGGGGTTGAACGAGAGTTTAATGAAGTTCAGTGCATTCCGCTCACATACATCTTATGCATATATTCTAACAGGGGAAAATGTTGACCAGTGAGCATATAAATGCAAATGAAGATGAAGGGTAATGTAAGGACATTGTTTGAGTAATCGTCCATTGAAGAAGTCAACAACAGACCTCATTTCTACTGGCTTATAACGGTAATAGGATGTGGACACACAAAACCGTGACCAAGCCAACGTAGGGAGAATAACGGCACCTGCAAACACAAAAGATACAGGGACTGTCGAGGTGGCCCAACCCATTTGGCTAAGTAAAACAGCTAGAAATAGATATTTATAGAGCGCTGCGGTGCAAAGTGTTAAGTGTAATAAGGTGGAAGCTCACTGGTGATGGAAAATTATGCAGTGTACGTGTATGTGTATTTGCTAATGATTAATGTGGAATATAATTAGATCCTTCTGTACTCCAGTCATTATTGCCATTGGCAGAGAATCATAGACTGCACGGGCTACTTCAGCCTGGCCATCCCCGGAGACACAGATCCATCTCAGCGCTGGCGTGATTAGATTTGGAAAACAAGAAGAGGAGGACCATTTACATTTCACAGTCCTCGCCGCTTATTTTCTGACAATTAACGCCGAGGGAATTTAGGCGGGGAAAAAGAAGAGTGCACTGCTTTTCCTTACAATGGAACGTATGCCGTCAAGAGGCTTAGCAGGCTTCATGTAGAAGGAAAGAGCATTGCATTTTCAACTTGTTCATCATTTTGTTTTCCTTTTTGCCCCGGCAGCCTTTCTGCCCAGCTCTTCAGCCTCTAAAATAAGACTTGTTCAGGCAGACAATGAAGTTTTCACGCTGTTTAAACTTTAATGCCGCGCTAGCGCGTGGCTAAGGCGGCCCGCCCTAGCCCGGACCCTTCCGGCAAGGCGGGCCTGGCATCTTGGCTCGGTGTTTAAAGAGCATAAGGAAACACAGCTGCGATCCGAAGAGCTGAAAATGATGATATCGCCTCGCCTTGTGAAATTCCGCCTCGTTCCCCCCATCAAGAAAACATGGCCTCCGTGCAGTAATCCTGTATTAATGTGGTTGGGTTCACCCAGAGTGTCAACGCTGGCTAAGTACGAGGATTTCTCGCAGCTCTGCTCCACATTTCTCTCCAAAAGCACCAGATAATGAAGCTTACGGGACGAGCCGAAGAGGGAGAAAAGGGCCAGCGTGCTATTTTATAATTAGCCCTCTGGGTTGGGGTGGAAGAATCCCATTTAATCTGCGGCATGCCGAGTGCGGAGCCTGTGATGTGGCTTCGCTTAAACAAGTATGAAATCTCACAATTAAGAACATCACGAGCCGCCCGTCCTCGCGGCCTCCGTAGGCTGATTTTTGTTGTCCGCTTCCGACATTAGCGCTCTTCTCTTCCTTGGCCTCGCTTTCATCTGCTGTCAGGGAATTAGTTAGCGGTCGTTTGCTAGAACGCTCGGAATTCTCTCGCCGCCGTTGAGGTCATCTTGTTTTTTTTTTGGTCACCAATTTGGCATGGATGAATGAATGAGGGCGACGGGAGGCGAGAGAGAAAAGGAGGCGCCGAAGGGGAAAATAAAAGACAGAAATCTCATTGTCCGACCACACGGCCCCCCCCACCCACATCTCCAAAACAGCTTGACACGCAACAGTTACGCGATGGAATTAATCACTTTGCACGCGACGGGGCTCCTTTGATAATTTGTGTATGAAAAGTCAGAAATAGGGATTCGCAAAAATAAATTAACACTGTTTGACCTCAATCTTCTTAACTTCAATCTAGTTAGCCCGCGCTTTAATCACAGCGTAATTAATTGGCTGCCTGCTTGATTCATAGCGAGAATAATACACGTTCTTTAGGGCTGTCTGCTCTCTTAAATAGGATATCTGCCACTGAGCAAAGCTGAAGGACAAGGAGAAAGTGTTCATTTCTCATGTATTAAGGAGCTATCATGGGAAACATCACGGCTTCTCGGTGGCGATATGAAGACGGGAAGGGAGAAATGACCAAAACCATAGATGCTAACTACATTAGCAACTTACATAGTTGGAATGATACAGCTGCAATGCAAGTGTTTCCCAAAACCATGGTTGGAACTATGGAGGTAACTATGTTGGTAACTAACATAGTCCGAACCATCGTTAAGCAACACAGGTGTTTCCCAAAACTGTAGTTCTGCCAAACGCTCGCAAGCACTGTGGTTAAGTTGTGTAGTTGGAACTGCAGCTGTAGCTAGAAGCTTAGCTCCTGGTGATGACATCATTGATGACACATGACGCAGTAGAAGCAGACCTGTTAGTGAGCTAAAACAGTTTACATCTTCTGGTACGAACGTTTAGAACATCAAATGCTGTAAACATGTAGTTCTTAATGTATGTCCGAATATATATCTGTGCTTATGAGTACAGCTGGATTTATCAAATCGCTATAACTCATGTGGGTGTAACGTTAGCCTAGCCCTACGAGTTAGAAACATCAAGATAGAAACATACAAGCAAACATATATCATAAAAGACAACGTGGAAAACTTTACAGTGCTTTATTAAATCCGTTCTGAATCACTAAGAGCTTTCCTTACCATTACGGAAAAAACGAAAAGAAAGTCACCTGAGTTTCGAACCCATGTCCGTCTGAGACCATCTTCACCACCGTGTCATGACTAATTCACACGTTTATCCAACCGTATCATTCTGGCATACCAATTATGTTTTTTTTTTTTTTTTTTTATTTTATATTGCTAATAGTTCTTGTATTTTGTTTTTGGGGAAATGTTTTTATAAGAAGTGTTATCAATTAACATTATATTTATAATGAATATCAACATTATTATTGTTATTATTTGCATTGTTGATATTATTCTATATATTTTTTAAATCGTTTAATTATTACACTGGTGGTGGTGGTGGAAAGTTATTTGTTTACAATATGAATAAATACGAGTAGCCTAAATAATACTTTAATTATGTATACTGATTCTCATATTTTGGCCTTATATTACAAGGTTTGTGAGTTTTTGCTCATTTTCCGTTGTGAAAGTCGGACCAAACGCATTTGGAACCATGGTGGTTTGAACTATGGTGTTCCAAACCAACATGGTTGAAACTACTGTGGTAACAACAAAGTATCCCGTTTCCTGAAACAGTCATACTTCAGATGTTAGTTAGTTTAATGATGCAACTAATGTACCATGTTAGTTCAGTGCTAACCTCTGTCGTTGTATGGGAAACGCACCCCTGGTCATCAAGCAGTTTCCTGGAACATGTTTATGTGCCATGTATATACAGTACCAGTCAAAGGTTTAAACACACCCAACTAAATGGATGTTGTTGGTGATCTTAAAGACTCTACAGGCTCACACTTAACAGCTCCACCTGATGAGAGTCTGAAACAGTACATATCCTGACATACCACATATATACTCTTGAAGGATCACCTTATGATATTTATGCCGTATAGCCCACCTTTAATTTTTGCTCAGTTTAAAAGCTATAATTACTCTTTCAGTTTAGTGAATATTCATGATGGACAGACCAATAGAATTGCTCCAAATACACTTAATAATCTTGTTATGTCATTATGGTATGTCATACCTCCACTGCAGATTAAGAAAGCTGTTTTATTCTTCTGTAAAGTTCCATTTTTGAGGATTTTAAGGTAGACTGTGTAATTCCATAAATGCTATTTCATAGTTTGATGTCTTCACTTTTATTCTATAGTAAAGCATTAAGATAAACATAAGGAGAACCTTCTATGAGTAGCCCTGCCCGAACTTATGACTGGTAGTATAGTTCTGATTGAAAAATTGGTAACCTTTCCAATGTAGCCTGTCTTTGTAAGTGTGCTTAACTCCAAATGAACTGTAATGAAAGCTTTTGTGGTTTATTAGCATGTAATAACTATGTAACTATTTAATATATGATCTTTGCAAAATTCTAAAGCATCTATACTACATATTAACAATTTTGAAACGCCTTCATGAGTGCTACAAGTAAAGTGATTGATAATTATATATTATAATAGTGAAATACGACGAATACAGATTTTCTGTACACTTTAGGAATAAGGAATTAAGAAAATACACTTGAATAAAAATTTGTAACTTACAATTATTAAAGTATTACATTAAATTCCCATGTAAAACTAATTCAATCTAGTGTTGAAAAGATTTGTCTTTTTTCTCCTCAATTAAGTCATGGCCAATTCCACCCACTAGCTAGGTTGCAAGGCCTTTGGTCAACTCAACATGCTTGAAGGAGAACCCTAACAAACACCTGCCCACATTGGCTAACATGGCTCTAAGACTTGAGGGAGGGATGAGGTCCATCCTACCCACCCAGAGAGAACAAGGCCAATTATGCATTCTTGTACTTCTGGCCACATATGACTGTGGCATCACCAGCATCAACCTCATGACCGACCTACAATAGAGCCAATATCTCCGAAACGTCCACTTAATGAATCCGCAAATCAAGTCAGCCATGAAATGCACAAATGCCACGGTTGCTGGCTAGAATCCAAACAAAGTCGACAAGTTTCACCTCAGTGTGAGTCATCCTCATATTTACAGAAAGGAGAGAGATAGATGGAGACAGCACCACTCAACTGATTGCTTTAAGCAGGAAATTACTGCTGGTCATTTTCTCTGGCAACTGCTCCTAAGTCCTCCAAACTCAAAGGTAGAATTGCGCTAGCTTGACTTTGCACTTGGCCGAAGACGTTTCGGGCCAGGCCATTGATTCGAGGCCTGCGTTATTGATGAGCGGATGATCTGGGGTGTCTATGCTATCTTTACCCTGACTGGCGTGATTGATTTACTGGTATTCTCTCATAGGCAGTGATCAATGCATTGCTCTGATGAGGCTGAGATTACAGGACTGCCCCAGAAAAGCTCCATGTTCATAGTCTTTGGAGAATCTGTCTGGCTCTGTTTCTGTCTTTGTGTTATCACTATCTTTTTTCGAGCCCTCTCATCCCCCTCTCTTTTTTCCCCCTAGTCTTCCACTTCTTTTTTTACTTCTTAGTGTTCCTTTGCCATCAAATTACAGAACTGAAGAACCCAAAGAAAAGTAAGTATATATAAACTGGAAAAAGAACTTTTGTTTGTTGTCTTACTTTGATATGACAAAGTGCAACGTGTATCAAGGCCTCAAGGTCACATGTCTCAAAGGAAGTGAGGCTGTCACCACACCTGGAGGAAAGCAAAGGCTAGAAAGCAGTCTGGCTAGGACACAGTCTGTGAAAGAAGCCCAAAACATCCATAAAAGACAGAGAAATGACAGTGAAACAATGCTTCCATTCATAGCTTGCCATATGAACACACCCACTACAGCAGCTCTTTAAAGCACAACACAAAGACTCTTGCAATTATCACCACGCCCTTGGACGCACGCTACAACACAATGAAGCAGTTTATCCTCCTTTCTAACATCAAACATGAAGGAAATCTCCCTCCTGATCCTCCTTTCCTGTCATTTGGCCACTGACCGTTCAATGTCAGGCTTAGTGGCATCCTGAAATGGCATGGTTACATCACTTGTCGCATATGACATGTAAATGACGCTAAGCTAGCTTGACTTTGGAGCTCTGCGGCTATTGGCAAGCTAATCCCGCTTTGTATGCCCTCTACTGACTCATCCCTGGGTGTAAGATCTTAGCTTGGGAAGGTTTTAGCTCATTTTCTCAAGGCAAAGAATTGAAAGGACTGGGGATGTACAGTTTTAGATTGCCAAGGCTGTAATCAAATTGGTTTAGGATTGACCAACAGTTCCTTTATTAGCTTTAAAGCCAGTCCGTATGGAATGTTTGGGCAGCAGACGAATATGTTATACATAATTTCAAAATGCATTCCAAACAAATATGTGTATGTATAGATAGATAGATAGATAGATAGATACATAGATAGATAGATAGATAGATAGATAGATAGATAGATAGATTCATACACTGTTGAATGGCTGGAAAGATGTAATAGGGATAGATAGATAGATAGATAGATAGATAGATAGATAGATAGATAGATTAATACACTGTTGAATGACTGGAAGGATGTAATAGGCATAGATAGATAGATAGATAGATAAATAGATAGATAGATAGATAGATAGATAGATAGATAGATTCATACATTGTTGAATGAATGGAAGGATGTAATAGGGATAGATAGATAGATAGATAGATAGATAGATAGATAGATAGATAGATAGATAGATAATAGGGATAGATATCTGTAATATGCATTCTGCACATATTGTAATGGGTTGTTTGATGTAGGACAATAGTTTAGCTGTGCGCTTACACAGTATGAATTAATGTTCTGAACCAATAAATTATTCAAAAAATAAGCATACTTTCATCTGGGTCTAGTTCCATCTCTCTCTCTCTCTCTCTCTCTCTCTCTCTCTCTCTCTCCCTCTGTAGACGTTCTTGCTTAAGTACAGTACATAAGGGCTTGACAGGGGCGGCCCGTAAGAGATAGCATGGCAGTCTGAGGAATAGGCTAACTAATGAGCCTTCTCATAATCCTGTGTCTTCAGCCTAATGGGGCATTTAAGGGAAGATAATGCATACAGTCCACTCTTCTCTTTACGTCCTCATTTGTATCAGAAGGCGTCGTGAGCGCTGCACATTTAACAGTGCTAACAATACAGAGACTCCCTGAGCTTTCTGCTGAGCTAGTTAGTGGCTTCACTGGACATGAAGAATTAAATGCCTATACTGTGTTTTCAGTCCAACACCAGTTGCATATCCTCTTGCATTACAGAGTATTGGATGGAATTCATAGACAGTGTGCTAGCTGAAAGAACCAAGAGCTAGTAGGAAGCAACTTACCTGGAACTCTTGTATAGTACATTGGTTCTGATTGAGATATGGCTACTCTCAGGGTTTCTTCCATGCGCTCCAAGAGATTTTTTCGTTCCTGAGTTTTGGTTCTTCCTAATGTTCTTCTTCAGGTTCATAGGTTCAGTGACTCTGGGTTCTGCTCTTTTTCTAAATCTTTGTTCATGATCTTATGGAGTATTTCCTTTTACCTCTCAGGGGTTCTTCTTCATGCACTTAGGGGGTATAATCCTTTTGAGCTTTGGTTCCTATCAGTGTTTCCTATTCATGCTCTTATGGAGTGTTTCATTTTGAGTTCTGGTTCTGGTTCAGCATTCTTCTGAATGTTTCTAAGGAGTTTGTCTTTTTAAGTCTTGGTTCCTCAGTGTTCCTTCGCCATGCTGTTGGAGAGTTTTTTAGTCATGGTTCCTCCCACATTTTTTGTGATGATCTTATGAAGTATTTCCTTCATAGGAATTCTTGGTTCCTGTCTGTGGTTCTTCTTCATGTTCTTAGGACAAATCTTCTTTTGAGCTTTGGTTCCTCTTAGTGTGTCTTATCCATGCTCTTAGGGAATATATCTTCTTGAGGTCCTGGTTCCTCTCAATGTATCTTCTTCATGAGCTTATGGAGTGTTTCCTTTTGAATCTTGGTTCCTCTCAATGTATCTTCTTCATGTTCATAGGGGGTTTCTCTTTTTTGAGTCTTGGATCTTTAGCGTTCCTTCCCCATGCATTTTTCAATCATGGTTCCTATCAATGTTTTTTCTTCTTGATCATATGGTGTATTTAATTTTGAATCTTCGTTCTTCTTCATGTGGTTATGAGATACAGGTATCTCCTTTTAAGTCTTGGTTCTTCTCAGTCTTCATTCTATTAGGGATTTTCATGGGTCAGCTGTGATCATGAGTTTTTGATCATTTAGGGGTTGAACCTACATTGATGGATAGCTGCTTTGAGAACTTAAGGTTCCTATATAGCAGAGGCACCTGACAAGGCAGATAACAGTTTGGGGCCCCAGGCCAATGGGAGGCCCCATGTGTACATTTATACTTTTGAATTACTGTTTTTTTAATATTGCACATATAAATAATAATAAGCTGAGCTGTTTTTATACTTGCCATGTCAAATTTTTATAACATAATGGTTGTAACGGTGATGAATGCTCATTGGAGGGGCCCCATGTGAATTACTGCCAGGGGCCCCAACATACTCTAGATTCACCACTCAATAGTTCTGGTCTAGGAGAACTTTTCATTAACAATGGAGCTTTGCATTAGATGCAGGTTCTTCAAACTTGGATTGTTCTTTAGAGAGCCATCCAATGATTTTTTTTTTCTTTTTCCATGTTGGCATTGCTCCAAAAACTCCTTTTAAGCACTGTTCTTATTAAGAGTATAGCTTTTATGAAGTAATGGAATTTATTTATAACCTGTAGAGTTAATGTCTTAATCTGACAGTAATATATGAATGTGGTAATGATATCACTATTTAGGTGCAAACCCGGAATGTAACTGTGTCAAGAGTCCATTTTCCTGGCTGAGTACCAAACCAAGTGCTCCATGTCGCCATTTGTCTTTGTTTCTCTGGCGTGAAATTAGTCCCTAAACCTCATGCTCGCATACAATTAATAAAGATAGGCCAGAGCGACTATGCATCATCTCCTCACATTCGTCTTATCAACACAAGCATTTTGTTTCAGCAAGTCCCCGTTTCTGGCCGCCGGCCCAGAGACAAAAAGCGTATCCCTCTTCATGCGGTGTCAGACTCATGGAAATCTTCCGCCTTGGACATGACAGGAGCATTGAAATCTTCAACCCTGGAAAGATCCTGCACCCCCGCCCCCCTGCTGTACTGACCACTGATGTCCTCTATTTTCCTGTTTGAATAACGTGACCTCATCACGGCGAGGTTGCCAATTTACCCACCCTGACTGTGTGTGCATGCCTAATGAATATTTATGTGTGAGAATAACCGGGATCTCATTCGTGGCAACTGCTGAAGGCTCTTTTTCTGTAGTTCTTGGTTTTGTCTTCTTCTCTGATCCTGTTTTATTTTTAACTCTCCCAGGCCTGGCGTGTGTCATAAGACAATTTATATTATATGATGATTTGAATTGGATCTGTGGGAAAAATACTCACTTTCTATGAATCATGTATTTATAATACATTATAAGTGGGTTCTATAAAGCATTTATAATGTCTATAATGCTTGATTTAAGCCTGGGTAACTATACATCAATGTTCACAATCACACACATAAACTGGTACAACATCGCATTATAAGGCTTAATAACACAAAGTTACAATATGTTAAAATGTATGTATAGATCTTTCGGTAACACTTTCTATGAATCAAGTATTCATAATGCATTATAAGTGCATTCATAACGATCTTAATAAGTGCATTTATATAAGTGCATTCATAACGCCTTTATAATGCTTTATAATACTAGACATAAGCCTTTGTAATTGTGTGTAAATGTTCATAATCGCACACATAAACTGTTATCTGTGTTGATGGACAAACAGATTGTGTCGAGCGCTAAGATGAAATCAAGGCGAGGTTTATTGAACAGGTTTGTAGTCAGACACAGCAGCAACAAGAGCAGAGCAGACATAACAAAAGGGCAAGGCAGAGTCAGAGTCAGTAAACAGGTGGGAGGTTTTGAAGATTCTTTAAGCCTTTGAAGTCCTTATAAATTATGCACATGAACACAACATTGGTTATTGAAATTTATGATACTGGTTTTACTGTTAATGTTAATAACAGGGAAAATATATGCATTATAATGCTATATTTTATATATTTATAATACTATATGTAACAGTTTATATGTTTAATTACGAACATTTATGCACAGCTACAAAGAGTATCCTTTAGTTTTTTGGGTGTCACTTCCTATGAATCCTGTATATCATAATGCTAAATGCATTGTTAAGGTGTTATAAGGCATACATAACACCTTATAACGCCAGGCATAAGCTTGTACAATTACTTACAGCTAGTTATAATTACATGCATGACACTTTAGAAAACTATGTGTGTATGACCTTATAATGTCAGCTTTCATAATGCACTATAACATCGAACATCATAAGCATGGATGTCATACTAAGTCAGCTATGGCTTATTCAAGTCTCATGAAATCAGAGCAACATATTCACAGTGCATATCCCGTATTACCAGTGAGACAATCTCAGTGTGAAGATGTAGCCGTGGTACCAAAATAACCAAATGATGCAGCCGATATCAAAAGCTTTATTCGTGAAAAGGACAGTACAGCAATATAAGGCACATAAATTGATTTGTTATTGCCTATTATCATGTGGTGGAGTTGCTGACCTCAGTGTTCTCTGTGTTTTAACGGACGATGCATTCAGTGATTTCCACACTTGGATTTCCTCATTACGCTGTGGCCTGTAGAACCTTAATGTTTTATTTAAGACCACAAGATGAACTCTCTGAGATGAGACTTGTGGGTTAACTCTGTGGTATTTGCGGGTACAGTAGATCAGCATAAAGCAAATAATATTAGGCTATATGAGTGTAGCACCGAACCAGCCCAGCTCCAACAGATAGTTAATCCTCAGCCAATCAAACACCTTGAACACATGCCATTTTCATCAGTAACCTCTTGAAGGCCTGGGTGTACAACAACCTGAAGGCTAATAACTAAGTGACTACAAGGACGGCAATGCAAACAGATTCAATTATTTGTAAGATATAAAAGTCTGCAGTAGCAGTCCAGTTCAAGGTTTTAATCCTAACATGCAATCTCTGCTACAGACCCCGTGCAATTTACTGTACGGTGAAATCAGAGATTTCCTATTAAATTAAACTCATCACTGAAAGAACAAATACGCTATATTGCCAAAAGTATTTGCATGTCTGCCTTCACATGCATATGAACTTGAGTGACATCCCATTCTTAATCCATTGGCTTTAAAATGATGTCGTCCCACCCTTTGCAGCCTTTAACAGCTTCACCTCTTCTGGGAAGGCTTTCCACAAGGTTTAGGAATGTGTTTATGGAAATTTTTGACCATTCTTCCAGAAGCGCTTTTGTGAGGTCAGACACTGATGTTGGACGAGAAGGCCTGGCTCGCAGTCTCCGCTCTAATTCATCCCAAAGGTGTTCTATCAGGTTGAGGTCAGGACTCTGTGAAGGCTAGTCAATTTCTTCCACACCAAACTCGCTCATTCATCTCTTTATGGACCTTGATTTGTGCACTGAAATGAAATTGTCCAGAATCTCTTGCTCTGCTGAAGCATTAAGAGTTCCTTTCACTGGAAGTAAGGGGCTGAGCCCAACTCCTGAAAAACAACCCTACACCATAATCTACCCTCCACCAAACTTTACACTTGGCACAATGCTATCAGACAAGAACTGTTCTCCTGGCAGCCGCCAAACCGAGACACATCCATTGGATTGCCAGATGGAGAAGTGTGATTCGTCACTTCAGAGAACATGTCTGTTCGAGAGTCCAGTGGCGGCACTTTACACCACTGCATTCGATGCTTTGCGTTGCGCTTGGTGAGGTAAGGCTTGGATGTGGCTGCTCAGCCATGGAAACCCATTCCATGAAGCTCTCTACACACTGTTCTTGAGCTATTCTGAAGGTCACATGAAGTTTGGAGGTCTGTAGCAATTGACTCTGCAGAAAGTTGGTGACCTCTG
>CM067481.1:3784078-3859300 GCA_034552555.1 Semaprochilodus insignis
CAGACTCCCATTCAGTTTTAGCTGCACCGTGCAATGACTCTACAATTCCTTCAGGAAATGCACTTTTCTAGTTAACTGTGCAATTACATCTAATTATTTTATGAAAATGACTTGAATATCTCTAGTCTTAAATTCTCACCTCACCAAAGAGATCTGCCAAAGTTCAACAACACTCTCAGTGATGATAAACTAATTTTAGGCTTGTAGGTCTTTTAATTTCCATCATATTGCACTGCCTAAAGGCCATTTCACATAATGAGCTCCGTAGAAAGTATCAAGTTAAAAATGTCCTTCAAACACCAACATGTACATCGGACTGACGTATACATTTCAGTGCCTCAAATTTGTCTGATGCACTTTCTTCCTGTTAGAAAGATGTACACTGCGAAATCTTCGAATGCTGGAATAAAGAGTCTGTATTTAATTAGCCATTCACTGACATATACTTATGAGGTGAGACCATTAGCAGCGTCATTTGAAAGCTCTCTCGTTTCGTCTCCTCATACAGGTTGATAATGAGACCCCTGGTATTTCATATCCCATAAAGGTCACTGAGGTTTAATTTGGACATCTCGCTGCAAAGTCCACAGTGAGTCAAGGAGTCTGGGTGTCACTCAGTTCCCGGATCTAGACTGCTATAAAAGTGAAGCAAGCGTATTATCTCCAAGGCTGGGAGCTTCTCTGAATGTATAGCGGAAAACTGGAAGCCGCTGGGATGAATCAGTCCAAAGTCCACGACCCCCGTAAAGTTAGAGCCCTTTCAGTCATGTCCTGCTGTGTGCGCGTTACGCTGCATTTACACAAGCTGCTAAAGGACATAAGAAACCCCCACTTCAAGTACAAACTGCTGATCCCCTGTTAAAAACTCTCAGACACATAGTAAATCTCTCCTGGTTCTCTTCATCCTGAGCTATTTTCATTTCCACCCCTATTAAAATAGCTATGACTGTCTGTTGTTACCATGTAATACTCCAAAGAATGAATAGCTAATATGCAATGACTCATCTACATCATGTACGCAAAGAAATGACAGTGTCAGAAGACCTGCTTATTCTCTACTTGTTACTGTCATTTTGCTAGTAACATGTAACTACATACACATATGTGGGGCATTGACATGACGTGCATTATACATATGTCCAAATATGTCCAAATACATAATTTCTCATTAAATAAATAAATAAATAATCAACAAGACCACTTTTATTTGAGACGATCTTCAGGGCATCCATGTAAAATTCATTGTAAATTTTTTTTTTCCTCCTCCAAAAGTCTCTAAATGATAGGCAGTCCAACCATTGAATCAAAGGCAATTCAGTCAATTTAAATATTTAATTTACTTAAATGTTATTTAAGTGCTAAAAAACATGTTGCAAAATAAGACAACTGAAAAAATATTCAACTCACTGAAAAGCTTTTGCTCTTACATTCTTACATCCTTAAATTTCAGATGGCACAACCAAAAAAAGACGAAGTTAATTCTGACTTTTACAAAAGTGGATCCAGAGTACTGCAACATAAAGAAGACCCCAAGTGACCTTCATGGTGCAATACCAAGATCAAAAGCCTTTTTACAAATGTATTACAAAAAAACAATGTGAATGCATATATATTTTTAAATGCATATATATTATTATAGTTTAATTATTATATGTTTATTAATTTGGAAAAAAATGTAAGCATAAACTTAGTATAAATTGATACAGTTTGAGAACAAAAGTTTCTTTGGGTATATAAATAGAAGCCTGTTTAATTGAAACTAGTACCACCAGGTGGCACAACCAGTAAGTCAAATAGTGCAACCATACCATACATTACATCCAACTAATATCCTGTCTCAACAGTTTCAACATTTCCAGCTGCATGCAAAACTTTGGTCAACTTATAAGTTAGTCAGCACCATAAGCCATAAGCATCTCTACAGGAAACAGAACTCTGCATATATTAATTAATGCAGGATAACATATTGGAAAAATATGCCTATAATGTGTTCATTTGAACACAATCAACACAATACATAGGTTGGCCAAAGGTTTTATAGTATCTACATATGATTTGCATATGATATAATACAGACACAACAATGACGGCAGTAAATTGACATATTAATAAAGTATCTCCTTTTATACATATGAACATAAACTTAGCATAGATTGAATGTTTAGAATCTGTACATTCAAAAGAATCTCTCAAGTGACAAATAAACACTACACAATATCCACATGCTATTGTTGTTGCTGTGAGGGTGAAGTAACATCTGTAGTAGCTGAACCTTCTCCACAGCATTCAAAGCTATACAGTGGGGGACTACATTGTAGGTCCAACCTTCAAGGCCCTGTGGATGTAGTGACTGTTGTTTAAAGACACACTAGCTGGAGGAATGCATAGATGCTATGTCTTCATTACCTTCCTCATCCTGTAAGCTTGCTAGGACCCCCAGGGCCACCACGTTGTTTAGAAGAGTGAGCAAAAACAGCTCAGCCTGCATACATCCATGTGTGTTCATTTATTCCCTCACAACTGTATTTCTTCAGCAGCCCGATGCACTGTAGGCCTTGAAGCTCATTCAAAGAGACCTATCTCAGAGCCCTGGGGAGCAATGGGGCTTTGTCATAAGCCTGTGTCTCCATATACTTGAGATTACCAACTTGCATTAGCCTTCAGAATTTTGGGTAGGTAGTCGTACGGTCCTCAGCTGAACTTTTCTTGTGTTTACTGTATGTACCGCTGCAGGGAAAAAGTTTGTGGAACAATGTGGAATGGCTCCTAAAATGTGGAATAATGTTGATATTATTTTTTTACATTATAAGAGTAAACATTATAAAGTGTTTATGAATGGTTTCAAAGGAGAAGTTGTTAGTGACTATTAATTAGGTCGTAAACAACAGATAAATTAAAGGGCCAACCGTGATCTGATATTTGCGTAATAGTGAACCTACATTTAGCTTTTCCACCGACTTGGTGCCAATGTTGGTCTTGAACCATTCTGTGCTGCAAAACAGCTGGTTGGTGGCCGGCAAAATCGGTGCTGTTCAGGCCCCATGAACAGATCTGGAATCATGGAGCTCATGATGCAAGTGGCAAAAGGGTGTAGCACTACTGTCACAACCAAAGTTGTTGCCATTTGACAATAGAATGAGTAAAAACTATGAAAGTAGCCTCAAAATGACCCATCAGTTATATGCAATACCCGCCGACTTCTGCTTCCGTAATAAGGACCGCCCACATCTAGATACTTCATCGCTTGGCCTTCAAATAAGTGGAAAAGGAGGCCTGTTCTTAACAGGTTCGATAGATCCTGGGAATCGGCACCAGCTCAGGCATGAGTACTGGCACTCTGATGTTGGAAAAGAGGTAAGTGTTTTATACTGTTGAGGCTCAGATTTTAATGTTTACTGTTCTTACTTTGTCTTCTCCATCATCCAGCATTAAATCTGAAAGCTTTAGTGTGTATTCATATCCATCAGAAAGAACAGCTAACCTTTGTACTTCTATTAATGTGTTATAACTGCTTATTAATACTTTGTAACATGTTTATTAATTAATAATAACATTAATAAACACATTTTAACATTTAAAAAACCCTTAAGTCTTATACTAAAGAGATACCCAGGTTTTTAGCTAAAGGCATATTCACTGACTTACAGTACTGTATCTCAGGGTTGAAAACAATCAAAAAAGGTTGAATCAATTGAGCTCTATGAAGAAAGAAGTGATATAACACAAATTACAAAGATTTGTGAGTAAAGTTATACACATTACACATCTAACATCTAACACATTTTATATGCTAGCCCAGTGTGAAACACAGGAATTATGTGAAGGGGAGTTGAATTCTGCGAGAAGAAAAGAAGGGAGGCAAATACTGGCTTCATGAAGCTTAATAAAAGCCTTATAATGGGCACACAAAGTTTTGAACAACAGACTGTAATGTGTGATACACAAAATGCCCTGAAAAATGTTTAATTCAACTCAGTTATTGCTTAATAAAGTAGTAATAAACAGTTACTTAGCAGATACAAGCCGGATGCAGTTTAATAAATACTTAATAATCTATATAAAATGCTGTGAAACAATTATAATCTGTGATAAACTGATTTATACATTCATAACAATAACTAAGTTTAGTTATTGCTTAATAAAGTAGTAATAAGCAGCAAAACAGAAAATACAGAGAAGTAATAACAGAAAAAACTAAAATGTGGTGTGACAAATCATGACGTATAACACACAAAAGTTGTTTTATATATTTATAGTTGTTGTACATATAATTCACTATAGTTATTACTTAATAAAATAGTAATAAGCAGCCAGTCAATCAGAGAATACGGGCTTGATAAGATGGTAAATGCATAATAATGGAATAACTCAAATGCTGTATGACACAAAAGTTGCTTAATACATTTATAGCAATAACTAAACTTTCATTAGTTATTGCTTAATAAAATAGTAATAAGCAGCCAGTCAATCAGAAAATGTCTAAACATTGGCCTCCTTAAGGGGTTTCAGATATAAACTGCAGTTGTAGTTTACCACCTACAATGTTCATATTTGAATGTTAATGCTGGGTTTGATATCTTGCAGGTTATGCCATCTTCCAGATTGGTAGGTAATGCAACACTAGTACATATGGAAACATGGGGTAAATACAGAGTATGTGGACTTTGTTTAAACGCTGCTGAGGAGTTCTACTTTTTTATTAAAACAGAGAGAATACTGAGCAGATGTAGCATACATGCACTTATGATGACCAGCTCAGTGCATATAGAGAATTGATAATGTGCCTCGGGCTTTTAGTTTGAAGCGGCCAATTAACTCACTTATAATTGGCCTGTCTTTGAGCGCTTTCAAAGGCCGTTCTGGGCAATTGTGCCTACTAGCCAGGTAAAAGGAAAGACATGCGGCGTATAATTATAGAGACATACCTTACAGTGTTCCTTAACTATGGCCTGCTTTGTGGAGCCTGGTTTCCATTGTCCAAGTGAGTTAGTGGATAATTATTCACTGCATAAACTTTGCATCTTACATTAATGTTGGATTACAACACAATTTAAAGAGGATGCAGCCGCTACTGTTGTTTCATTAGAAGGCCAAAGTCAAGAAAACCCTTGGGGAGGTTCAAATATTTCCACCTTCTGTGAACTCCAGAGTGAGGAACACCTCATTAAACCACCTTCAATCTCTCTTTTTTTTTTTTTCAGACTAAATTTGCCAAAGCCGAGCCCTGTGTGTATTCATCTAATATATGTGAATGTTGTGTCAAATTATGGGTCATGACTGTAACAGTAATAACAGTAAACCACCTTAACAAGCGTGAAAAAAGGACCAATCACAGAGAAACCTGCAGCATATGTATTTATGTTCCATTCTGAACTCTGTATAGGCAAACCAAAAAACTTTGCTATAGAGGGAAATTTTAAATACTGTATTACTATTAATTCTATTATGCTCTATGAGTATGAGTAGCTGCTAATGTGAATGAAGCTTTGTTTAGTATTACATGTCTAAATTGCTTCTATAAAATGTATTGATATGAAGATGGGTGCTAAAATTTCTTGAAATTAATAAGGTTAATTTTTTACCTTTGTTATTGCCTAATAGTATAGTAATAAGCAGCCAGTTAATAACCAGTCACTGAGCTGATAAGGGTTAATAAAAGCATAATAAGACACCTGAAATGTTGTGTGAAAGACTATGAGGTGTAAATCACAACTAAATCTCCTTGTTTATAAAAATAATTAATTTGCTAATCAGTTACTGCCTAATAAAGCAATAATAAGCAGCCAGTCAATAAGAAAATACTGGCTTAACCAACTAATTAATAACACTTTATTAAACCACCATTAGTGTGAATAAAGCTTCTGATTTGTATTATATTTCAAAATTGCTTCCATAAAATTGATTGATATGAAGGTGGGTGCTAAAACTTGCTGAAATTAATGAGGTTAAGTAATCTGACAGATTAGATATTAAGTAAAATAATAAGCATATTGTCTGTACTAGAAGTCTAGTTATGTAGAAATTGTCACTCTAGTATAAGGAGCCAGTTTATTTAATGCTAAGTAGAGATTTATTATTATGATTATTAACCTAATCAAAAAACAAATAAAACACAATTTCTCAGTAAAATAATTAATTTACTCAAGTTTGTCTTAATAAAGTTGGTAAAGTAGCAAAAAGCAGCCACAGAAACTGTTGGCTTTAACATGATATTTATCTGGCATTGGATTCATAAGGCTTCATATTGCCATCGATGGATTATGGATTTTGAACAATGCCTAAATAAATGTCCGCTGAAAAAATAAAGTAGTGGTTAATTAGCAAATACTGACCTCTTACAGCTTAACTGGCATCATAATGGGCACATAAAATGTTGTACAACAGATTGTGATGCATAATGCCCCAAAAAAACTCTCAAAATGTTTAATCCACCCTAGCTAATGCTTAATAAAGTAGTAATAAATAGGCAATTATCATACAAGCTTGATATTTATTTTCCACATTTGTTATCACTTTATAATATACTAATAAGCAGCCAGTTAATAACCAGTTTCTGAGCCTATAAGGGTTAATAAGAGCATAATAAGACACCTGAAATGTTGTGTGAAAGACTATGAGGTATAATACACAACAAAATGTGCTCGTTTATAAAAATAATGAATTTGCTAATCAGTTATTGCTTAATAAAGTAGTAATAAACAGCCGGTCAATAAGAAAATACTGGCTTGATAAGCATTAGTAAATGCAAAATAATGTAAAAACTACAATGCTGTGTGACAGATCATGATACACAAAAACACAAAAGTGCCCCACACATCTTCCTTCACAATATTCCTTGCTTAATAAAGTAGTAAAAAGCAGCCAATCAATTACCAGTTGCTGACTTGCTGAGGTTTAATAAGAACATAGTAATAGATGCCTAAAAATGTTGTGTGAAAAGCTATGAATTATACTGCACAAATAAAAGTGATCAGAAAAAAATCTAATTTCCATTCATTATTGCTTAATAAAGTAGTAATAAGCAGCCAGTCGATTATAAAATACTGGCTTGCTAAGGCTTGGTAAATACATAATCATGAAAAAACTAAAATGCCGCGTGACAGATCATGAACAAAAAATAGTGCTCCAAAAACTATACCTTATCATTGTAATAGTTACTAGTTGATTTTTAATAGTAATATATATTGGTTAATAAAGTAGTAATAATCAGCCAATGAATTACCACTTGATAAGGCTTTAAAAACCTTTTGGCAACAGACTACAACATATTATACACAAATAAAGTGTTCTGGGGAGATTATTACTTAAAAAGTTATAATAAGCAGTCAGGTAACTGGCGAAAACTTGCTTGGTAAGGCTTAATAAATGTATTATAATGGGCACAAAATATTATGAGAGTTGATCATGAGCTACAATACACAAAGGTGCTCCTAAAATGCTTATTACAGAGTATTTATTGCATAATAAAGTACTAATAAGCAGATAATGAATTACCACATGCTGAGGTAATAAGCCTTAATAAGAGCATGACGGACATAGGTTTGTGCAAAAGACTACGACTTCTAATAAACAAAATGTTTAATTAATTATTGCTTAATAAAGTAACAATAAACAGCCAATTAACTTGTGAAAACTGGCTTGATAAGGCTTAATATAAGTGCTATAATGGACACAAAATTGTATGAAATCATTGAGATATAATTCACAATTATGCTCATAACATGCTTATTATACCTTAGTTATTGCATAATAACATGGTAATAAGCTGCTAATGACTTCATAAGCTTTAATAAGAACATTACAAGGGCATAATAGTTCCCACTTGTACTAAAGTCTTACCTACATACCAGCATAGAAAAAGCCTTTTAGCAGCATCATTTAGAAGAACTAAATCCAGCAAAAAGACCGGCTTTGAACGAATGTCTGACTTTCAGAGCGAGACAATTCAAAGGATATAATTTCAAAATTCCACAAAGCCATGGGCTTGATTGCACCGTCTGTGTTTTATGCTTCAACGTTGTCGGATTACTCTGAAGATGAGAAGAGATGAGAACGAAGGCATGGGTTCATATTCTCCCTCTCTCTCTCTCCCTTTTTCCTCATATAGCCCCTTTTCTCCGCTCACTAGCTCCAGCAGAAAGTGTGAAGAAGCAGTCTATATAAGAAGTAATAACCTTGAACATGTCTCGCAGTATTAATACTGTTCTGGCCGGCCTTATTTGAGACTGAGCCAGCCACTGATTACCTTGTCAAGGAACTCCAGTTTGTGGGGGCTGCAGGCTCGGCTGCGTTAAAGGTGCGAGAGAGAGCGCTCTCGCGCCTGCCCTCAAAAATAGAGCTGACAAATTGCCACCTTTGTATTCCGGAAATTGTCAGGCAAATTGGCAGGCTCTCTGTTTTTGTGTACACTTGCGTGATGGAATAGGTGCAAATCACGTATAAGAGAGCACAGGCAATTTCTGCGCTTTCCTACAGACGTTCGTCTGGCTTTAAGGTGCGCACGCAATCAGAGCGAAACTTATGAAGTTTCAGACGGATGAGGCAGCTCTCCTGAGAACATTGTATAAGGACTTAGAAACACTTTTCGAGGGGGTTCATTCTTTTTTAAGTGCCTTTAGTAAGTGCTCTCAAGAGAAAAGGTGAGTCACACTTCGGGCCGGTTGTGAAGTATGTAAATTAGCTTTATCAGCATGCCACGTCGACTGCATGTTGACCTCAGATTGTTCCAGTACTCCAGTAATGATGCTGAACTAGCTGAACTGGTTTCAGTGCAAAAAGTCCCAGACTATTTTCATTAATGAAGGTATGTAGATCTTTGAACGGGGCTATGTGTGTGCATATGTGCATACCTCATTGTGTACATTGATTTACATACATTTCACTGTTCTTATGTTTTTGCACTCTTTAGTTTTGCATGATGGTTCCCTTCTGGCCGAGGAGTTTGCCACCATACTGTATTAAACACAGAAGTGCCCAGAAAACCTAACTTTACAATAGTAATAGTTATTGCATAAAAAAGTAGTAACAAGCAGATAATGAATTACCACTTGCTTAATGAGGCTTAATAAAACCATAATGTTTAATAAGTTTTGTGCAAAAGACTACAACGTATAATACACTAATAAATTGCTCTGAAAAGAGCTTATTATTGCTTGATACAGTAACAATAAACAGCCAATTAACTGGTGAAAACTGGCTTAATAGGGCTTAATTAATGTGTAATAATGAACACAATATATTGTGGAAAACATTATGATGTACAATACACAAATATGCTCCTGAATGCTTATTACACCTTAGTTACTGCATAATAACAGAAGGAGTTACGGCTTATAGCCTTCTTTGGCTTAATAAATGCATAATAATGGTAAAACTAAAATGCTGTGTGACAGATCATGATGTATTAAACACAGAAGTGCCCCAAGAATACACAAGAATACACAACATATACTATATATATATATATATATATATATATATATATATATATATACAATACACAAAAATGTTTGTTACACCTTAGTTATTGCATAATAACATTGTAATAAGCAGATAATGGCAGCTGAGGCTGACTGTCTCTTATGGCTTATAGCCTTCTTTGGCTGGACATTACCTTGTAGACTATGAGGCATCCTGGGCCTGACACTTGCCAGAGCAGTGGTACACCTTAGCTACAAGGCTGCTTGGTGAGTCATTTAAATGATGCTACACCATTGATATGGGATTGAATGGGTCAGTCGCCTGAGCTGGCCACTTGAGCGACATCACACTCCAGATATGAGGCTGCCTGGCCAGTTCCCTTTGCTGGCTCCTGAAGCAATGCTGCACTCCAGCTACGAGGCTGGTTGGACTGACTGTGTGAGCAATGTTACACTCAAGTCACGAAGCTGACTGGGCCAGTTGCCTGGCCTGACCACTGGAGAGATGTTGAGCTCTAGCAACAATGTTGCCTGAGCTGGCCACTTGAGCGATGTTACACTTTAGCTATGAACCTGTCGGCGCCAGTTGCCTAGGCCGGCCACTGAAGCACTGATGCACCCCAGCTACAAGGTTGCCTGGGCTGACCACTGGAGCAGTGATGGACCACAGCTATGAAGTTGCCTGGGCTGACCCCTTTAGCAATGTTACACTCTAGGTACAAGGCTGCTTCCACTTAAGCTATAAGGTTGCCTAGGATGACCACTTGAGTGATGCTGCAATCCTGTTACGAGTCTGCTTGGGGCTGACCAGTCGAGAACTGATAGACTCCAACTACAAGGCTGCTTGGGCCAGATGCCTGGGCTGGGTGTTGCTGCGATGCTGCACAACAGCTACAAGTCTGACTGGGCTGACCACTTGGATGGCATTACACTCCAAGTACAAGGCTGCTCGGGCTGACCGCTTGAGCAATGTGACATTCCAGTTATGAGTCTGCTTGGGCTGACCATTTCAGCAGTGAGAGACTCCAGATACAAGGTTGCTGGGCAAGTTGCATGTACAGTGGCCTCCAAAAGTATTTGGACAGTTTTTTTCCCAATACAATAAACTTAATACATTTTCAAATACAGCTCAAATATCCAAATACTTTTTGTGGATAATGTATATGGCACTTTTTTGTGCATGGGCTATGTCACCAGTGCGGGGTTTATGTTGGGGTTGGAACGCTCGGCTCAGAGTGAACCAATTGATTTTTTATTCTGTTTCTGAGCTGCGTGTTTGAATGTTTTCTTCTAGAGAAACTAAAGCATGGTCAAAAATAGGCCAGACATTTTGCAAGACCCATTAATAATTAATAACCATAAATAACGATCGGGTGCAGCAATTATGAATTTTTATGAGAGATCCTTACGGCCACATTGGCTGATGGGTGATTTTATTGTTTTTATTTTTTTGTTCTTTTTAAAGCCAGAAAGTTTGTTCTGCAGACATTTCGCTTGCAGACATTACAGATTGCAGCCTTGATGTCCAGTTCACACGTTATACAAATGGACAGCCACATGATACACAAACAAAAAAATGGTCACCATGCACGTTTAAGGTGGTAGTAACCTCAGGTGGCACTAGAACGAGAATGAGGGGGCTATAAATACCTACGGGGTGTGAAGGAAGCAGCTGAATTTGCAGGTGTATGGAAGCACAAGGTCATACAGGTCTACCAGCAGTGGCTAAAATCCCAGTTCACAAGAAATTCTCCTCGGAATTGTGCCAGGGAAGGCATCCACCAAATCTGTCCCAACTGCGCAATTCTTCTTTGATGCAAGAGTGGCTGAACATTGATGTGGCCTACATCCAGAAACCTGTCCAGTCCATGCCAAATTGAATCACAGCTGTTACATAGTCAGTTAACACTGAAAGTTAACATAGGAGCAAATAGGAACAAGAGAATGAGCCCAGACTTACCTCGATTTAGTCCCTTGAATTTAGTTCCAATTTAGTTATGGCCAATTCCCACTTGCTTGATCTCCCATTATCAGACAAGCTACCTAGCTTTGGGAAGGGAGGACCACCTTATCCGTCCAGACAGCATGAACTCTCCAGCAAAAGACAGAGCCCACTCCTAGATGGTGACACTACTCAGAAGCCCAATTTGCCTCAAATTTTAATGTGCAGTCATGGATTATTGATGTTCCTGTAGAACCTTGACTCATCATGTAAGACATGCAGGATTACGGCGGCTGATGCCTTTCCTGTAAAGCTCTTTAATGTCATCATTACAGGCAGTGGAGTAACAGAACAAGCCGTACTCATCTGAGACAATAACTCTGACACTATGATCAACGTTGCCATTCAACCGCCGTGGAATAATTAAATCTAGCTGATGATAATTGGCTGTTATTGCAAAGTCTAAAGAGAGCCAAAGCTGCGTAAATGCCAAAGCCTTTCCGCCTGAGGTGTTATCGCTATGAATTCCCAAGGCACGGGATCACCGTACAGGTAGTTAGCGATACAATTTGGCTGTTATTTACAACGCCGAGGTTAAAAAAAAGGGCTGTTAGTGAATGGGTGTTGGATATTGAGATGGATACTTTTACTGCTGATTTCAGGTCAATATCAAATGTGAAAAAGTCTCTCACGTTCCAGTACTGAGGAAATAATATCTGCTTTACTGCTAGCGATATACTGTACGTTCCGCTGAAGAGGCTTATGACGCCCAAATATAAAACCTGACCTCGAGAGCCGGGCCCCTCTGCAAGCTACTTTCATAGGCCTGTATGCAATAAAGAGAAATGTCAAACAGGTACAAGTTTGCCTGAGATGATATAAAGATAAGGGATAAAGACAAATTCATTCGCGGCTATGTAGACACAGTGACGGGGGCGAAGAGTACAAAAACGAGCTGGTCGTGTTGGGCTGTTAGCCTTTATTGCAACGCTGCTGCCAGGCGGCCGAGGTGCTTTCGTGTCGTCCATGCCCTTCACCTTGAAGAGTGAAGGGAGACGTGATGTCATTAGCTGCTCCCGAGAGTTGGTGGGCCGTTCCCTCTCTGCCACGGCCTTTCTCTGCTGACAGATCACTCTCTAATAACACTGTCACCCTGCTACGTACAGAGAAAGGCCAAGAAGATGAAGAGCCTGACAAGGTAAACATGTGTTAAAAAGCAAGATGTCCACATTCAGTTTAGGTGAATGGATAGATGGTGAGATTACTGATGTACTCTTGTTGGGTTTACAAAGTAGAACAGGTCTCACTTTTTTACCACTTGTAGGGATATTTGAGTGTTTTTCAGCCTAGTTATAAGAACACACTTATGATATAAGCCTTTTGGGCAGTAGCTGAATTTTGTCAGTAAATGTTCATGCATGAGTCACTGATCATCAGAAGTTTAGCTGCACCCAGAAGGAAGTGAGGGATTGCAGTGCTATTGGTGAGAAAGATAAAGGTTACCAGGAACAATAAATGATGATAAATTTAGACTGATATGGGCAATATTTATTGAGCTACACATACAGAAGTAGTGTCTCTCAGTATGGCGTTGGGCTAAGTAGAGCTTCCTAATGGTGTCCTGTGATAATCCATCCCATGCAGCTTGAATATTCTCACACAGTTCCTGCAGACTGTGCGGTAGGGGTGGAGTTGGAGTGACACCAGGTCTTTTGGATGTGTCACATGTGACAACAAACAGTTCATCTTGGTGCTGACCACGGTGCCTCCACACACGGATTCATTGGTTGTCTCCACCAAGACAAAAATGGGACTCGTCACTGAAGATGTCCCGCTGCCATTGTGAGTCACTCCATGACAGTCTGGCACGACACCATTGCAGTCTTTGGTGATGTTGACGTGGTGTTAAGGACAGTCGTTGTAACAGTCTTGGGGCATGTAGTCCTGCGTTGTGCAGCCGTCTGCCAATGGTGCTGGCACTAACAGGATGACTCATGGGGGGCATCACTGCTTGCTGAATGTCCGCAATTGTGGCTTTTGGGTCAGTCAGGTACAGCGATAAGGTGCTTCTCACAATGTCAAACCTACCCAGCAAGTTTCAGTCCTGTTGGTTGATTCTTTCTGGGTGCAGCTATTTGTGCAGCTATTCTTTTGACGATGAGTGTATAAGTGAGTAACAAAACTTTGGCCATTAAAGAGCTAAATCATGCACGTGCAAGTAGGCTCTCTGGAAAAAAAAATGAAGTAAATGCTTTCAGATCAGATAAGAGAATTCCAATTTCCTAACCCTGGGAATGGAAAGAGGAGGATGGATTGGAATGATTAAACACAAAACGGCTGGATATCCTTTTTGCCAGATCAAGAAAAATGGACCTGCTGGAGTCCATGTCCCTTTAGAGCATTACTGGTGGAACGAGGTGCAACATCTGGCAGAGATCTATAGCTACATTACCAGAAGCTCAGTTGTGACAGTTTATACAGAGCAGAGGCCTGAAGCGGACTCAGCTGACGCATGGTTGGCTTCTGTGGAGTGCACATTTAATACGACGTGACACTTAATGGTCCTTTTTCCAAATTCAGGCCAGTTAATGGGATTCATTTGTGTACAACTGGAGCTGGCTGTAGCGGAGCCTACTTCAGTTTGTTTAAAAGACAGGCCGATTTAGCGGAGAGGCATGTTAGCCAGCGCACTTATGTCTGTTTAAAGGATAAACACATTTAGGATAGACAAGGTACTGGAACGTCTGGGCCTTAACCCATGGACAGGCAGTAATGCGTCCTGAAGCGCCATGCATGTTTAGCAGGAAAGTTTTGTTTCCCGACATCCGCCTCCCGGCTTGCACAACTTTCTCCGGGAGTAAACTCCTCGCTGGAGCCAGTTCTTCATGCCTCAGTGGTAAGCCAGATTTGCAAAGTGTTTCTAGCCCGGAAATTTGCGGTCTGAAACCTTATCCTCTGCAATCTCTGTCACTCAAAAGCGTTTGGCGGGAGGCGTCCGAGATAGAGAGCTTATTCCTTTGATTTGGAAGGATGGAGAGCACAATTTGTCTTTCCTTCCCCAAAGTGGAAATGGCCTGTGATGAATTAGTTAGAACAACATTGTAGGGTGGGGGGTGGAAAAAAAGACTGACATGTTCTCATCTTGTTCATGTCAAGAGGCATAGCGCCCTGTGTATCAGCCAATGGACGTCTATGACTGGGTTATGGAGCTTTGTTGGACGAGCAAACAAATGCAGCCAGCGATAAAGATGAACTTCGCCTGACTCCTTAAAGGCTGTGTGAGCTGATTGCAGGATCACATGGTATTATATGTGTTTCTGTTGTCAGGGCAGTAATGGAATAGTCTCATTTGGAACTTTATACAGACCATCTAAACCAAGCTGCGTAGATGCTTGACCATTTGTTTGGCTTTCGTATATGCTATGACCACACGACGTAACTCATTCAGGTTGCCAAAATAAGTTTCATTTGCAAAGATAACAGTCCAGTCATTTTAAGAAGTCTGAATAAGATGAATCAGTCTTGGCAAGTTTTGGTCCAGAGCTGCTAAGATTTAAACTGCTAGTACGTGGTTTTCAGCATATATGATAAATCCATCAAATTCCCTGTTCTTGCAAGCTGTTACTGGATTTGGCATGGACTGGACAGGTTTCTGGATCTAGGCCACATCTGTGTTCAGCCACTCTTGCATCAAAGAATTGTGCAGTTGGGCCAGATTTGGTCTTCCCTGGCACAATTCCGCTGAGAATTTCCTGTACAATGGGATTGTTGCCAATGCTGGTAGACCCGTATGACCGTACGCTTCCACACACCTGCAGATTCAGCTGCTGACTTCACACTATGGTTTTTGGCACGTCCAAATGCAGTCACTCCTTTTAACCAATCATTAACATCTGCTTTGGAGCCATTTTCCACACATGGACCAAGACATTCACTGCACTGTACCACCTCCTCTCAATATATGAATCCTGTCAGTCACACTCCACAGGTATTTATAACTCCATCATCCTCGTGCAGCGCCATCTGCAGGAGCCAGAAGTTACTACCACTTTAAACACACAAGGTGACTCATTTTTGCCCGGTCAGCTCATTGAGTAACATATATATTAAAAAAAAAACAATATTTGAGTCAGTATTTTATTGACACACTACTAGAAGTGCATGAGGCATGGGCATCAGTAAGGCCATGCCAGGAGGATCTTGGGAGGTGCATCATTTTTAAAAGGTACTTGTTAATGTTGTTCTGCAGTCAAAAGCATGTGGTATGTGTTTATAGCGTCATTCTGTGTTGGGGGATATCGGTTGTTAGTGTGTTTTGTGTTTGAGGGGATCACTCTACTGTGAAGCCTGTGGTTGGTGGTGACCTCCCCTGTGAGTTCTGTGCTCTGTAAGCTTCTTTCTGCTGGTGTTTCAAAAAACGACCCATACTTGCACTGGTATCATGGCATCCCCCTTGTCTTACTCTATGCTTGCTACAGTGGTGTCAGAAGTTGAAGTGGTGTCATCAAACAACCTGGAGTGGATCTGCACTACAAAGAACTGCAGAGTGGACGGCAAGAGAGACAGAGCCCGGGGAAAGACTGTGACTGCAAGGCAACACAGGGAAGATGGCATGGCGAGAGGTTCAGTGGTAGCCATAGGTTGAGCGCAGAGTTGATGTCAGATGGTTTATTGAGCTTGCTATCATAAGCTCACTTTGACCAGGTTTGGTCAAAAGGGGAACGTCAAAGGGCTGGCAAACACATGATGAACAGCGATAAAGTGAATGGTGGCCAGGTTAAGCTGCTCGGCACTTGGCACTGTGGGAAGTATTGACGCTGCAGATGGGCATGGTCCAAGACCACCCCATTTGTGTTGACTGGGACTGTACTGGTGGTTCAATAAAAGAGCACTACCTACAGCTGAATCATGGCCTCCACTGTGTCTTACTCTATGCTACAATATTTACTCTTGTTTCACAGATTGTACACATTAGTTCTATAAATGATTCTGCTCTCAAACTAAAGTGGTAATGCATGTACCATTTAAAAAAGCTTTCATTAAACTGTGTTCATTAGTGCTACTGAACGAAAGCAATGTTAAAATAAACTACATGGATTAAAAAGGCAATAAATAAGTAAAATAAGTTTCACAAGTGAAAGGAGTTTCAATTGCAATTCCACACCACTGTAAGAGAAACAGCTCCTGTAATATTGCAAATATTTCCGTAAGGTGTTAATAATCCTAAAATCTGCTGCATGACATAAAAAACATAATTCAGTAGCTTAAGTTTTAGGTATTAACCAGGTAAGTGGTGAATAACTCCATAATATTTACACAGTATTGTAGAGTTTGTACCACATACACACACCCATACATACATACATATGCAGTTAGTATCTAGAACTACCTTGTAACTTCTGCATGTCTCGTCAAAATAATTATCTAGTACCTCACACAAGGGGTATCCCAGCTTTCTCATATGAAATATCATCAACATCAAACCATGCATGTCGTCTTATGAGTGCTTACATAAGCTGTTAATAAATTAGCAATAACTGTTTTTTGAAAATTCTATTTGATGCTTATGCATATGTTATGAAGCCCCTATTTATAAGTAGCCTTCAAATATACTACCAGTCAAAAGTTTACAGACACCCAACTATATGGATGTTGTTGGTGATCTTAAAGACTCTACGGGCTTACACTTAACAGCTCCAATCCTGATATTCTGATATACCACATATACACTTGATGTATCAAAGCATTTTATTTCTGCCATATTGCTACATCTAATATATATATATATATATATAGGGTTAGGGTTAGGGTAAGGTAAGTGTTAAATGAAGCTTTATTGATAATGTACTCTTATTTAGACATACACACTACCAGTCAAAAGTTTAGACATGACTGTTTATCTTAATGCTTTACTGTTAGAATAAAAGTGAAGACACCAAACTATAAAATAGCCCTCGTGGAATTATACAGTCCACCTTAAAAACCTCAAAAATGGAGCTTTACAGGAGGATAAATCAGCTCTCTTAACCTGCAGTGGAGGTTGATAGAACAAGGTTTATTTCTAAGCAGGTTTGAATTAGCAATTCTATTGGTCTGTCCATCATGAATATTCACTAAACTGAAAGAGGAGTTAGAGTTTTTAGACTGTGCAGAAAAAAGAGATCAAAGTATTTACACCACTAAATATATATTAGAGGTGGAGATATGAAGAAATATAATACTGTGATACATCAAGAGTATATGTGGTGTATCAGGATATGTCTTGCTCTTAAGCGTAAGCCTGTAGAGTCTTTTAAGATCCTCTTTTCCATGTTCAGGTGAACTGCATTGTGTAGGTGTTCTTCAATTAAACTACGTCTGTAATAAATTGGATTGGACAGCCCCACAGGGATTGCATGTAGTTAAATGATGTATTTCCATTTGCATTTTGAGAGAACATTGATGAACAAAAACATTAAAAAGATATAACTTTGTAAATTCCATCAAATCAGTGAGGCTGAAGGATACATTATGCAGAATAATACATAATATAAAAAATGACATATTAAACTCTTCCTCTATTAAAGTCTACCTGCAATAAAAGACGAATGGTAGCTTTTCATCTCCTTGTTGCGACTCAGTTTTGGAGACGAGTGTATTAGGAGGTGAAGAATGGGATACTGGAGTGCATTAGAGTCCTCACTGACCCATAGCTCTGGTCCTTCAGGGCCTTGGAATGAGGAGGCAGGGCTTGGTTGGATTCACTTCGGCATTGTTATAAGACGGCTCAGCAGCCAAAGGTTTATTGGAAACGGTGGGTATGGCTGGTTAGCTTGTTTTGATGTGATTATTATATTAACCCGTAGAAGTTGTGGTTGTTAACAAAAACATGGTGTAATTTGATATGAATTATTGATCACTTGTAGGTCTTTAAAACAAGGCAAAAAATTCTGTCAAAAGTTCGGATGGAAACGTTCAATCAGTACCATATTTGTGTCCTCTAGTCCTCATTTTTGACACCTATCAGAATGCAAAAAACATGTAAACATAATTTATTAATATCAGTTATTCAATTACATATATAAGCTCAATGGGACCAAAAACGAGTCACCTTGCATGTTTAAAGTGGTAGTAACTTCAGGCTCCTGCAGATGGCACTGCACGAGGACGATGGGGCTATAAATACCTGCGGGGTGTGTGTGACAGGATTCATAGATTGAGAAGAGGTGGTGCAGTGCAGTGAATGTCTTGTTCCATGTGTGGAAAATGGCTCCAAAGCAGATGTTAATGATTGGCCAAAAGGAGTGATTGAATTAAGCGTGCCAAAGACCATAGTGTGAAGGAAGTAGCTGAATCTGCAGATGTATGGAAGCGTACAGTCATACAGGTCTGCTAGCAGTGGCAAAATCCCAGGAAATCTTGATCGGAATTGTACCAGGGAAGACATCGACCAAATCTGGCCCAACTGCTCAATTCTTTGGTGCAAGAGTGACTGAACACTGATATGGCCCACATCCAGAAACTCGTCCAAGAGGGAACAGTCCTAAAATACAGCAACTCTCATTGGCTCAGCAAAGGAATATATTTAGGCAATACAGTATTTAAGCAATTGGTAATATGCAGATGTTGCAGTCAACAATTATTCATTCATCCATGAAGATCTCCAGCTTCTTTAATGCTGTCATTCCTCTAAAACTTTCTGAATCTGGCCAGGTTTGATCAGGAGCAGTCTTAGCTTTCAGCTTGACCTCATGCAAAGGAGCTCTCCACGGCCAGTGACTCCACAGTGGCAAAGAAGCTGCGCTGGATCGAGACAGCAGACCATGAAAATGACTTTCCCCTGGCCCTGGGGGTGTCTGAGAGAGAGTAAGAGAGTGAAAGAGAGAGGGGGCCATGTAAGTCTTGTCAGGCGTCCCTGCTCCGTGGGATAGGAAGCCGCAGTCAGCGAGCGGAACAAACACGCAGCCAGAACCGGCTGTACGTTCCCTTACTCCGGGCGGTTAGAGTGCGGATGTGGAATGTGTCTGAGAGCTTGATTAACATTGTACTTGATTGCGCAGAGCTATTTACAGACGCAGGTGTAGGGAAGGCCAGGTGGAGCATGGAAGCAAATTGCACTGATACAACCCCTGGCGAAGGAACGCAGGAGCTGTCTGCTAGCAGAGTGCAAGAGCTGTCTGTCGGAGGAGCTCTCAAGGCTGAAGTGATGGTTCAGTTAATTGGATGAAATGAACTGGTATGTACTCACCAGGGATTAGGAATTGTTAACTGGGCATGGAAATGAAAACTTAAAAGTAAAGCTCAAAGAACGTTTCGGCAACTCTCAAAAAATGATGTTTTGCGGCTCACTTCCTGTGTATCACTGCTTTTACTGCATATTATGGGTTATTTCAAGCAATACCAGAGAAGAACCACTTTTGGTTGCCCAACGAACCTTTTAATTGGTGCTCCTTAGTAGAAAATCATCATCGCTTTAAATTAATAAAGTGTTTTCCATGCTTCAGAACACTTTACAATCTGATGCTTAACAAAAATAACAAAATACACTCATCATCAAAATAATAGCTGCACCCAGAAGAAAGTGTGGGATTGCAGTGCCATTGGGAAGGAAGATAAAGTTTACCAGGACAGTAAATGATCATAAATTTAGACTGATATGGGCAATATTTATTGAGCTACACATACAGAAGTGGTGCCTCTCAGTATGACGTTGGGCCGCCATGTTTGCTAACGCAACACGCCAGATGTCTCAGCATGGAGTTGTAGAGGTTCCTAATGGTGTCCTGTGATAATCCATCCCATGCAGCTTGAATATTCTCACACAGTTCCTGCAGATTGTGCAGTAGGGGTGGAGGTGGAGTGACACCAGGACTTCTGGATGTGTGACATGTGACAACAAACCGTTCATCTTGGCGCTGACCACAGTGCCTCCAGCACAGGGATTCGTTGGTTGTCTCCACAAGACAAAAGCTGGACTCGTCACTGACGATGACCCGCTGCCATTCTGAGTCACTCCATGACAGTCTGGCATGACACCATTGCCGTCCAGACAGCCTCATGGCTCCAAAGCAGCATCACAGAACTGGCTTGCCAAGTTGACCACATATTACTGGTAGCTGCAGAGCCTACTCCTTGGACAACAGGCCGTAGCAGTCTTCCTGGCAGAACTTGCGCTAAAGCTTTCACTTACTTGCTGCAGATGAGGGCATGGAACCGGATAGCGAAATAAACGCTTCTGTTTGGAATTAGCAGTAAAATATTTAGTTTGTAAACTCTGATCAAACGGAAACTGAACAGAAAAAATGGTCATGGTTTTCCATTCCTGTTTTTCCATTGTCATAATTTTCCATTCCTGGTTTCTCCATGTCTTGCCTTTATCATTAGTATTCCCACTGTTTTGTTTGTTACCCCTCCTTCCCAAGGTGTTTCTGGTCTGCTTTCGCGGTCTCTTTGTCTGGTTTTACATTGTTATCTTTGTCTGTGTTTGTTTTTTGTTTTTTACACTCTCTTTGTTTTTTTGCTTTCTCTTTAATAAAGCTGAAGTAGCTGACAGCTACATAACGTACGTAAGAGTTTGCAAGCTTAATCAGTATATATTTGAGTCAAATACAGGTCCCAAAGGGCAGCATTGGCACGCTGACATTCTCCCCTGACATGTGGGGTGCAGAATCACACACTCATTTTTGGAATACATCAAATCATTCTTCAGTGTCACATTTTTTTTTTATGACTCCCTTTGGAATTCTGCCAGGAGTACTTCAAAAGTTGATGTCTTCATCTACCGACTGGAGCAACCCCACCACTCTCCTGCCGTCTGGGTCTTATGTATGTGTTCAGCATTTCATCATGTCTGAGGTGCGGGTTCCATACACAGCTGGGAATGTTATTTCAAACTAGTGCTCAGGTAAAAGTCCTGTTAGTTCAGTGAAATACTTCTTGCGTAGACGTACAAAGTAATCAGGTCAAATAAAGTACTGAGTAGCATATAGAACTGTGGTAGAGCTTCCTAATACATCCAGCATCTGTCAGCATGCAAACTGAACCCTGTTAGTCTCTGTTCCTCTCTTTTTGATGGACTCTCAGTCCAGAATAAAGGATGAACCTCAAAACTAACCTTGGTCTTTGAATACGCAGTTCACTGCCATCAATGCAACATACTGTAATTATATACATAGAGGACTTAGTAACTGAATGATAATGACTCAAATGAGACAATAATCGGCAACATCACCAAAGATGACGAGGGCCCATACAGAGAGGAGGTCAAGCTACTCACAGAGTGGTGTGCCGCCAACAACCTCTCCCTCAATGTCAGCTAAACCAAAGAGCTGATTATTGACTTCAGGAGAGGGGAAAGAACGCACAAACCACTGTACATTGGAGGGACGTTGGTGGAAAGAGTGAGCAGCTTCAAGTTCCTCGGTGTCCACTTAGCCGAGGATCTTACTTGGACGCTTAACACCTCTAACATTGTCAGGAAGGCCCGACAACGCCTCCACTTTCCACGAAGGCTGAGGAGAGTCAACCTGCCACAGCAGCTCCTCTGCAACTTCTACAGATCCACCGTGGAGAGCATCGTGACAAGCTGCATCACTGTGTGGTATGGCAGCGCCACCTCTGCCGAGCGCAAGGCCCTGCAGAGGGTGGTAAAGACTGCACAGCACATCACCACAACTGCCCTCCCACCCATACAGGACATCTACGACAAGAGATGTCTGAGGAAAGCAGTCAACATCTCCTCAGACCCCACACATCCCAGTCATCCCCTGTTCCAACCTCTGCCATCCGGAAAGAGGTACCGGAACAGCCGAGCCAGAACTTCCAGGTTCAGGAACAGCTTTTACCCGAGAGCTGTCAAACTGGTCACACCAGCAGCGCCTACCAGAACATGACCACACCACTAAAGACTGTACTGATTCTAGCCCAGACCCCCCAGCACACACAAGGCTCTGATACCTCAGGACTGTTTGCACCGCACCTTACACTTTATACTTGAACATCTCAGCTGTGTACGTACTTATTTATCTATATTTATTATCTATACTGAACATCTGTACCAAGGAATTTAGCTGTCTGAACATTAAGCTGCTTCTCCTACCTGCACTGTACACTTTATATATCTATACTGTTTACAACCACATACTTAACTGATACTGCTCTTACACTTTGCACATGTCTTGCACACATACTGTACCGTTTGCACACATTGTCTTTGTCTATTTGTCCTTATTTGTCTATTTGCACTACACTCTATATATATATACACATATTCTTGTAACTGCACTGGAGAAGGAGCCTGACCGTGTTTCGTTATACTGTGCAACCCTGTACTGGTAATGACAATAAAGTTGAATTGAATTGAATTGAATTGAATTGAATTGAATTGGTGAATACACTGCATGGTGCCGGCTTGACTCGAGTTGACTCTACTCTTTTTTTGGTTCTTCTTTAGGCAAACTTGGCACCTAGTACCATTTTAGCATCACCTCCATCAAGGTTTCAGGCAAGTTTCCAAGCCAGATTCCAAAGGTGACGTATAAACTCTGTGGACTATTGATTGGTAAAAGGGAATTGTCACCCTGAACACACATATGCTAATGCTAGTTACTAGGTTAGGATACACTCTAAGAAATGAAATTGCTCTGTTGTTGGTTTTACTCAGTTTCTTTTTGTTGATTTTACATAATAAATGTATCTAAGTCAGCAAAACGGAGTCTGTTGTGTTCTTCAATGAAATGAAGTGAACTGTCAGATTTACTTCATAAGTGTTTGTTTGGCCAATCTAATCTTGTTGAGTAAAACTCAACATCATTCCCATTGGGTACTGGCATCATCTATTTGCATATTGTTTGACTTTCTTTGTGTTATCTTTCCCCCTGGCCTGCCTTCTTTCATTGCATGTGCTTCTTTCTTCTGCCTAGCAACATTGCTGTTGGCTGTAACTGCAAGTTACCATGCACCCTGCTGCTGAGTGTAATTCTATGACAGTTCAGTAGCACAGTAATAACTTATAAATATTTAACTTATGCATAATTTTTGCTAACCTTTTCTTCTTCAATTAGTTGCACATAACTAACGAAGCTACTTAAACCAGCTGCATGAAACCACTTGGCATGAGATTTTTTATTAAAACCAACATTTCATTTTCGGGCAGTACATGAAAATAATGCATCCAGTTAATTAGAACGTATTCAAATCACTTCAGTGTGATTTACTTGAATGTGTTAAGTATGTGGGACCAGTTGAATTAACATTTTTAGGTATAGCCAACATTTCCCTTTTTAGAGTGTGCCCTCTTCGGTCACCTTTGAGCAACCAGAATTGTTGTACTGTCTGAACTCTAATATAGTGTTTCCCAAACTCTCCTGTATCTCTTTCTTGTCATGGCAGCTTCCTGTGGAGTCACTAAGATGGGCAGCTACTTTGAGGGGAATTAATAGATCTGCAGTGCAAATGAACTGGGTGGCACCCAAAGTGAGTAGAGTCAAATCAAGTTGTGCTGAGTCGTACTAGGCTACAAAGTGCCAAAAAGGTACTGCAGACATACTCGTGAGGTTACAACGCCAGTGACCAGCATACTTCCATCCCACTTTAGTAGCTTCTTTTTTTCTGAAAATTGGTGGAAGTGGTTATTCATTTATCAGCATGAGGAAATTAGAAGACAACATACTGAACTTACCAAACAAAGAAGCTGCTGCTGTTCTCAGAACAGTGCGCTGGCCATTGGGCCTTGGACTGCGAGTAGCAGGAAGTGCAACCAGCTTGGATGTGTGGAAAAATGTCCCAGCTAATTTCTTTAAATGTTAAAAAAGCTGTATTATCCTTAGTTGCTGAGGTTTCTGTGTTGATATTATTTCTTCAATACATCATTACAGCATTCTTAGAGCAAGATTATAGGTGGTGCCATGGAAGAACAAATTTTGGTTCTAAAGAGCTTGAGTGTTTTCAAGCAGTGTATTTTCTATGATATCACTTTTCTATTGCACCTTGTTTTGAAGAGTGTAGGACCTTCATAGCTTTCCAGTGTTGGATGATTGCCATAAGAGCCCTTTCATCTACGTGACTGCGCCATTGACAGTGCAATTATGACACCACGGCCATTTAACTCAGCTCCCAACCATACTTTAAATGAATCCCACCTTCTGCTGCCACAAATGTGGACTGTGGAGCGTGGCCAGCTTGCAGTCAAACTGAGTGAACCTCCCCAAAAGATGCTTGCAAATGCATTCTGCCCAGCCCACTCTTCCACTTTCTATATGCTTTGATTTCAAGGACGTGATTGTGGAGGAGAGAGGAGCGGCGGTTGAGGCTAATGGAGCTTGAAGGCAACGTGTTCCAGACAGTGGCCTCTCTCTTCGGGTTTTGGAGCATGGCAGCCTCTGATTACGGGAGTGACAGTCCGGACAGCTGGAGGAATTACTGGGATTGTTCTGGGGGAGCTAGAGTGAAAACTTTGGGCTCAGAGGAAGCATCTCCTCCTCCCTATCAAGATTCCACAAAGCAGAGAATATAAGAGGAGAGTAAAGGAGGAGGAAGACCTTGACTTCGCTGCTGAAGGACTGTTGACCAGTTATTTTTCGCCTGAGCTGCCCAGGTGGAATTGGAGAAAGACTGAGCCAGGAGACAAGCGTGTGGCCAACGGTGGGTATTTGATGTGAAAGGGAGACTTTGAGGGGTTTGAAGTCGGCCCTTTGAAGCCAGTTAAGTCCGACTCACGTTTCAAGTAAAGAGACCGAGGGCGACCCTCATCACCTCTTTTTGGCTTGAAAAGTGAAAAATGTTTCAAAATGAAAGAAATGTGTCTATAAAAACGAAGCTAAAACATTCTCCGCCAGCCTCAGGATGTCTTTTAGGTATTACTTTATTTTAAGGAACTTGCCTTACAGGTTTATAGAAGACATTTCTACGTTTCTAAACTGTTTTGCTGTTTTGGGATTTTGGGAGTATATAAAAGCATATATGTTGCATCTATATATGGGCTGAAAACAACTCAACTTGGGTTATTTGGTGGCAGTTGTGGGTTGGAGGTTAAGGAACCAGCCTTTTGACCGGAGGGTCACCAGTTTGATTTCCTGAACCATTAGGACAAAAAAAAAAAAGGGTTATAAGGTTTATGATTATGTTGTACTTTGCATTGGTGGTATATTCTTCACCTTCTTCTTGGTACACATTTTTGTCCAATAAACAGCCCCACAGTTTTCAAGATATCAACACAGTTCCACCTCCAAATTGTTTGGTCTGATAAAGAATGATGCACTTCTATACAGCTCTTTGATTGGATGCATGGTTCCCATGTAGCAAAAGATTTTTCTGGAGTTTTGTCCCATTAAGAATGAATGGAATTGAAAAGTGCATGCCCATCTACGGTATTTCTGCTTAACCCAGAAACACAGTTTCCGATACACCATCTCAGGGCCGGCTCAGAAGCAGAATTTCAATGTTGTTTTTTTTCTTCACTCTTTCCTCCCCATAGAGTCCCATTCATTTTCACCCCCATTCAAACCCTATTGTTTTCTTTAATCTACAGCCACCAAACTGCATGTACTCACTCTGGGCAGTTCCCCAAACTCTAATCCACAGTCATACTGACCTGCACTTCTCCATGTGTCATTTATTTATCCTTCGTTTCTCCCATAAAAAGGAGAAATGAAGTGGGACCATTTAACCTGTGCAACCATTCAGTGTTTTCTTCAGCAAACGCACTTTTCTAGTTCAATATGATCTGTATTACATTCTAATTAATATGTTATTACATATTGTTTTGTAGCGTGGATGAGTTTGTAACATATCATATTTAACTAAACAAGTCTGTTTGCTGATGAAAATGCAGAGTGATTGCACAGCTTAAGCTTGTTCTTGTTTCCTACATTGTTGCTAAAAATGAATGGGAGTCTAGGGAAGGAACAAGGGATTAATAAATGACACATAGAGGAGCATGGGGCAGTATGGCTGTGGATTAGAGTTTGGGGATCTGCCCTGAATGAGTGCATGCAGTTCAGCTGTGGCTGTCAAGCAAAGGAACCAATAGGATTCAGGTGGAGCCAAAAATGAATGGGACTCTATGGGAGAAAAGAGGGATGACAATAAACAAAAGACAAACAGACGAATGTGGGTCAGACCAACATTTAAGTTGTGCTCAGGGGTCTGAGTGTACCAAGTGTCTGTCTGTTGAGTAGAAGTACCGTAGATTGATGCTCAGTTTTTCACTCTATTCATTCTTAATTGGATAAAAATTCATAAATGAATGAAGTTTTACAAAAACCATATGTCGGATCAAAAAGCTGTATACAAGCTTTCCATTCCCAATGAGACAAAACATTCCGGAGTTGGAATGGTGTCAATATCTCGAAAGCTGTGGGACTAGTTAGTGGACAAAAATGTCTTGAACAATAATAATAACTAGAAAAGTGCATTTCCTGAAGGAAACATAGGATGGTTGTGCAGCTTGCTAAGAGAGTAATGAGGGATGAATAAATGACGCATAGAGGACTGCGGGTCAGTATGACTGTGGATTAGAGTTCTGTCTTGAGTGAGTACATGCAGTTTGGTGGCTGTAGGTTAAAGGACACAATAGGATTTGTTTGGGCTATAAATCACTGGGACTCTATGGGTGATCGAGGGATGAATAAACGACACACAGAAGACTGTGTGACTTAAATGTTGGTCAGATAAGAAAGACAAATGGATGAGTGCAGGTCAATCCAACACTGAATTCCTGCTAGTGTACCAAATAAAAAAAAAGAGGAAGAATAAAAAAAAAATAGTAATAATAATATATATTGGATAACAATATAAGCAATGTGCAACTATAATAAGAATATAAATCAGATAACAATAATGTTTCACATTGCACAATCACTAGTACTATTACGCTGTGCTACTATTACATGGCTCTCTCTGTGTGAGCATGTGCAGACCTTTCTGAGTGTGCCTGAGTGGCCTTGAGAATGTTACACATTGTATTGCTGAGAAGCCACAGGCCTGATCCCCGAAGAATACACTTGTTAAGAGGTCTGCTTCCCAGGAGAAAACACATACACAGGGTGACTCAGTTATACCCACATGTTGGTAATACCTTTGATGAATCAATGTAATCACTAAAGTAATCAATAAGTAAATAAGGTTCAAAGGCCTAGACCTGTGAAGGAAAGGTTTGGAAACAATGGTATTTAGATGAAGTCATGGTGATGTATGATTTGGATATATTGGTAGGAAACCTAAAAGGATATGAGATAATTGGGAAGGGCAAGGAAAAATCAGGTGATAACTTCTCCTCGGTCCAAGAACAGCATAACAACTGTAAATGTTTCTGAAATAAATCAGTTGCCGCCGGGTCATCATCAAGATTATGCTTTGTTTTGATTGAGAAGCCTTCATCTTTAACATAAGCAAGTTTTTGCCCTTTTCTGTCTGTTGTTTGCTGTTTTTGTTTGTTTCTGTTGTCTAGTGTTTGTTGTTTGTTTTAGTATATATATGGCCGCCACTCTTCCAAGTCTCGCACTCTTCTCTCCATTTGTGGATAACGGCTGTGGTTTAGCCTTAGCAATGGCTTTGTAAACCTTTCCAGACAGTTGAATTCAATGACTATATTTTGCATCATAAACCATGGCATCATGTATGTGCTGCTCGTTGAGAGGTTCTAGCTGCGTCACATTTCCAGACAGGCTCTATTTAAGTGAAGTTTAGATTTAAAAGTTCTACCAGTAATCATGTCTGGGTGTGGCTAGTGAAACTGAACCCAATAGTGAATTGAATTAACTGGTTGATTTAGTAACAAGGGGCAAAATGTTTTGCTATTTTGGGATTTTGGAAGTATATATATATACTTCCAAAATCCCAAAATAGCAAAACATTTTGCCCCTTGTTACTAAATCAACCAGTTAATTCAATTCACTATTGGGTTCAGTTTCACTAGCCACACCCAGACATGATTACTGGTAGAACTTTTAAATCTAAACTTCACTTAAATAGAGCCTGTCTGGAAATGTGACGCAGCTAGAACCTCNAAGAATAAGAATAAGAATAAGAATAATCCATTAAAGAGTGTCAATTTGGGCTTGACGGTTTTTAAAAATACAGTTTTAAACAGTTTATTAGAATGAATAATAGTTCAATAAGTAAATAATACCTCCAAAGCATCTTAAACTACACTTCACAAAATAAGATACATCTTGAGGTATTGCAGACTATATAGCATCTAATTAGTGATTCTGATCAGCACTTCAAAAATTGAAATAAATATTAAAGTAATGCAAAATTAATCATTTAAATTAAGCAAGATACCACTACCTAGTACCACTACCTTTACACAATTTTATATTCCTGTCCTAATTAATACTTAGTAATTTCCATAAAAAGGTCTTAACAAAGTGTTCATTGTGTAAATTGTACAACTAATAAAGCAATTACTAACCACTTATGTACTAACACAAATTATAATGAATAAAGCTCAAGGCATAGTGAACAAACCGTTTAAGAGGCCCTATTTTTTTCGCTGTACTGAACAAAGAACAAGACCATAATAAACCACCCATATGTGGTTCTTAAAAATCATTTTAACAAGTTTATTAGAGCCAGTAATAGTTTGGTAATCAGTAATATGTGCTTCTATATTCTGAAGAGTAGAGTTTATACATGAAACTGAAATATCATATGTTCTGAATTTGTTTTTATCGCGTCTAATTAGTGATTTTAACCTGCAATTTAGAATATGCAATACACCTTGAAGTATTGCTGACTTACTTTATCTTCTAAACTCTAAAGTAATACATTCCAGAAGTCAAGACAAGGCACAAGCTAGAACCTATAGGAACCAAATGGTGCCAAATTTACACAATTATATATTCCTATACATCTTAATTTAATTCTTAGTAATTCCCATAATAAGGTCTTAACAAAGTGTTTATTTTATCAATTGTACAAGCAATAATTACATAATGTTTAATCAGTTATGTACTAGCACAAATTATATTGAATACAGCCTAATGGATAGTGAACAAACCATTTAAGAGTCCATAAAGTAATAAACACCAGACAGTCACACAGCACTACCTAGAACCTATAGAAACTGCGAAATTTACACAATTTAAAAAGCCTTTCCCTGTTTATACTTGGTAATTTACATAATGCTGCCTTAAAGTGTTTATCGTGTAAATTGTACAACTAATACTGCAATTACTAGTTATTTATTTGCATAACCACTTACCTAATTAAGTCATAATGAATACAGCCCAATGCATAGCGAAGAAACCATTGATGAGCGCCTATACATTTGGGCTTGACTGAGCAAAAAAAAAAAAAGAACAAGATTTTAATGAACCAATATGTCGTTCTTAAAACAAAGTGTTACCCTAATTGTATATGGAAATGTTTCTACTTTGTAATGACCAAACACATTTCAAAAGTTCCCAAAAATAGAGACTACATAATGATTATTGTGTATCCCACTGTGCACTCTTTAGGGACGGAAGTGGAAAGAATACATTTCCCAGAGGCACTTTCCCCCTTTTTTAAGGCTAAATTGCCTCTTGTTTGCTGGTTATAAAGGACTTCATTGGCCACAAGCAACCTTGCCCTCAGCTTCTCCTCCGTTTAGCAGCATTTCCGAGCAAATAAATGGAATTCAGGTGATTCCATCAACCGGGCTCTGATGTTTTGCCGTCGGTCTGCTGAGGGAGAGAGAGCGTTAGCTGCAGGCGGTCTATTTCATTCAGCACAAAGCTGCTGTTCATTAGAAATCATCTCTCATTTCTGCCACATATGCCAAAAGCCAGGTGCCGCTTTCTTCATACAAGTGAGTAGATCCTGACCAGAGAACGGCCTCCAAAAAGGAGTTTAGAACAGAGCAGAGTAAAATTATTACAATAATAAACAGTCAAGGACAGCTAACATGTGTTAAGGACTCGGAAAAGCCAGTAATAACTTCCCATATAGTTAGAGTCTCACTGCTTGCTCTTGCGGAAGCCATCATCTAGAATTACTGCTGGTTGATTTAGCACAGCGGGAACCGCATTTACCAATCATTTGACTATTCTTATCTCCGAGGGGCACACAAAGTGGCAAACAATTCACCAGAGATTCACTCTATATTTGTTGCCTCTTAATGATATACTTCATAGTATGTGCTCTACGATACATCACTCTGAAAAAAGTTGGTTCTTCAAGGATTCTTCAGTAAAAGCCAAGGTTCTATATAGAACTGTGAACACACAACAGAAGTCACAATATAGAAAATCCTATGGACCTCTATAGAACCCATTTTTATATATATACACATCATTCTTCGTCAACCTGAAGAGCCACTCCATGGTGCAAAGAACCCTTTTTTGAGTGTTCATGGTTCTATATAGAACTACTTATCTTTGCTTCTTCATGATGCACTTTACAGTATGTGCTCTATGACACAACAGTACTCTTAAACAAATATGGTTCTTCAAGGATAGCGCACCGTTTTGGACCTATACAGAACCTTTTTCAAACAGGTTCTATATGCAACCATTTACACCACTCTCCATCATTCTGAAGAACCCTTTTTTGTGTTCTTTGTTCTACATACAACATTGTTCTCCTAAAAAAGATGGTTCTTTAGGGATAGCAAACCCTTTTGGACCTATATAGAACCTTTTTCATTCAAGTTCTATATGGAACCATATATATCATTCTCCATCAATCTGAAGAGCCACTCCATGATGCAAAGAACCCTTTTTTGAGTGTTCATAGCTCTATATAGAACTACTGTCTTTGCTTCTTCATGATGCACTTTATAGTATGAGCTCTGTGATACAACAGTACACTTAAACAAATATGGTTCTTCAAGGATAGCAAACCCTTTTGGACCTATATAGAACCTTTTTCCAACAGGTTCTATATGGAACAATATACATCAATCTCCATCATTCTGAAGAACCCTTTTTTAGTGTTCATTGTTCTATATAGAACTATTTTCTTTGTTTCTCCATGATACACTTTATAGTATGTGCTCTATGATACAATATCATTCTTCACAAAAGCTGGTTAAGGATTCTTCAGTAAAAGCCCTGGTTCTATATAGAACCATGAACGCTCTAAAGAAGTAACAATATAGCAAACCCATTTGGACCTATATAAAACCCTTTTTCAAACAGTTTCTACATAGAACCATATACATTATTTTCCATCAATCTGAAGAGCAACTCCATGATGCAAAGAACCCTTTTTGAGTGTTTATGGATCTATATAGAACCATTGCCTTTGGTTCTTCATGATACATTTTATAGTATGTGCTTTACAATACAACACCAAAAAATATGGTTCTTCAAGGATTCTTCAGTAAAGACCATGGTTCTATATAGAGCCATGAACACTCAAAGGGTTCTGCAGACTGACAGAGAGAATTTGTTACATATGGTTAAATTTAGAATCTTTTTGGACCTATATAAAACCAGGAAGATTTTCAAACAGATTCTATATAGAACCTTACACAACATTTTACATCAATCTGAAGAACCACTACATGATGCAAAGAACCATTTAGGGTTTTTTTTGAGTGTTCATGATTCTGTATAGAACCTTGGTCTTCACGAAGAACCATTTTGAACTGATGTTATGACCTGATGGGAGGTGTAGTATGTAAGAAACAAGATATAAATTATATACATGTATTTAATTATTATTCTCTCTTATTATACATAAAGAATTGAAACATAAGCAGGTAATTTTTAGGTAAGTACAACTTGTTACCATTGTTTTGCCAAGGCCATAATGGCCTTGTTAACACTCACCACAATTTCTGATTTATTATTTAGTAACAACTAGGAAAATGACATTTAATTAGTAATTAAATACAATATGTTAGTGCAAAATTACCATATCGTTACCTACTTATTATCTGTAAAGTGCTACCGGAAATTCTGCATGAAAGGTTGTACAGGATGTTCCTCATGATGTTTTCTGTGATAAGCTGTTCTTCATGATACGCCTTCGAGAAAGCTCTTTGTGATATGGGTTATTCCTAATAACACACACCACAGGATGTTCCCCACGATGCATTCTACAAGATGTTCGTCATGACATGCTCTACAGGATGGTCTTCCTGAAATGTTCTACTGGATGTTCTTCATTGTACACTCTACAGTATGTTTGTCATGACATGCTCCACTTGATGTTTACTGTGATGAGCTTTTCATTATGATATGCCTTATGGGAAGTTCTTTGTGATGTACCCAATGGGTTATGCTGCATGGATATTCTGCATGATGGGTTCCACATGATGTTCCTACTATATGTTTTTATGATATGATTGATAGGATGCTCTTTGTAAAATGTCCTATGGTTTAGTCTTCTTGATATATATTACAAGACGCTCTCCATGATGCATTCTGCAAGATGTTCCTCATGGCATGCTCTATAGGACGTTCTTCATGATGCATTCTATGGGGTGTTGCTTATGTCAATGCTCTAAAAGGCTGTGCTCATGCTTAATTGGCTATTCTTAATGAAAGGAGAACATTTACAGGACGTTCTTCATGATATAGTCCTACATGTTGTTTATCATGATACAAACTCTACAGCAGCTGTCTCCAAGTACATACATGAAGGTAAAAATAGCAGGCGAACAGCTGCACTACAGGATATCCTTCATGATGAATGCTGCTGGAGGCTCTTCATCTTATTCACAGATATTTGGTCTTTAATTCTGTTCTGAAAGGAGAATGTCACTCCTTTGTCTTCCGTCCAATGTAGAGTGTCACTTCTGACAGCTGCTCTTGTTTCAATCTCTTATTATCCCACCGGTTGCTCTTTCATTTACCTTGCCAGTTCAAAAGCGATGCATAGTCAACAGCCAGGGGCAGTCTGAGATGGGGTCAATGGCATCCGTCCACTAGTCTTTTTATTACCATGAATGTCAGCGGGCCTCTTCATCTTGAGTATGCCTCTGGTTCATGGACAGAAATGTCAGATGTATTTACGACAGTCGTAACATGGAGACGGAGATGGGAATGGGTTGGGGGGACAGCAACACTGCAGGGTCGATTTGTTTTTGGTGTAGTTTTTGGTAAAGATCACTATTTTTGAGCACTATAACTGACTTTTTTGATGCAAACGCAGCTATGGTTAGATATGTTTTAAAGGTTATTGCCTAGAGGGAAATGGGATCTTACTTTTTGGGTTTTTTGTTCAACTTCTTACTTCAACTTTTGAACGCAAAGGCAATTTCTGATTCATTTTTAATGATTGTTAATGAACACAAGGTTTAAAAAGTAATCAGATTTTTTAAAAATTCTTAAAATTCTTAAAATGAATCGAACAGTTGAAAATATAATATATAGAACATAATGGTTGTTGCACGACCATCAAAGACCAGCAGTTTGGAATTCTGTTTTTTCAGCAGATTGTAAATCTTAAAAGAAAATGATAAAAACAATCAATAACAATCAATATATCAAAGGCTAAACTGCAACACACCAGTGCCAGTATGTCATAGAGCCCATTCATGTGTATTACTATGTTACTACTATGTAATTACTATGATTATTTGATAATTACTATGAAACAAAGTTATGAAGTTAAAGAACTGAGATGTGGACATATATACTGCCACCTGAGAGCTCTCTTCTTCTCTGTCTGAGACCACGGGCAGTGTAAAGGCCTGCTAAAACCATTCATGCATAATCATCATGGCATGGTGGTAGGAACTTTTATAGTTATACTTGCTCAAGTGTCGAACAGTGATGTGTAGTGCTCTGAAGGCTTTGGGAAAGTGCATTGTTTGCATTGTTTTCTGTGTTTTGTAACCTTTGAAAAACTCACAGCTCCTCAGCACATGCATAACAATGCATAAACTAAATTTGTCCCTGACGCTTGCTGTGCTTTTGCGTGTGGCGGCAGCTTGACAGCTATTTGCATGTGCAGCATGGACGCTGTTACAGACCCATTTAGAATGACAGAGAGAGAGAGAGAGAGAAAAAAAACAAGAGAGGGAAAAGAGAGAGGGACTGAGAATGAGAAAATGGACACCCAAGTCAGAATCAGTCATTGGCATTCACTGTCACCTGCTGCCTCTCTCTTCATTGTCTTTCCAATAGCACTACATTCAGAAGCACACTTCTTAGGGCGTCTACATAGGCTGGTTGAGTCACTGAAGCCGCAGGGCTCTTAAATCAGTGTCACTAAAGCAGGGTGGCCGGGCTGTCTTTAATCCGCCTCCGTGTGCAGCAGGGGAATTGCAGCATGGCATTAGAGCAGCGGAGAGTTATGAGTGACCAGTCGGTGTCGGCAGGCTCCGACTGAGCGGGCAGGCTTAACGTCACTCACTTAAGCAGTGGCAACCTGCTCAAGCAGCCTTGGAATACTAAACATACATGCACAGATTTGTTTTTATATAGTGCCAGGGAGCAGGCTTGTGCATGTTCCATATGTATTATATATGTAAGTATATATACGCAATAATAATAATAATAATAATAATAATAATAATAATAATAATGTGTAATGTTAATGTCCATTCATCATGAAATTCCAATATGAAGGTTNTAATGTGTGCAATAATAAAATACTTCATATGTGTTATATACATATATGTAAGTGTCTATATGTAATACTGTTATGCACCATATGTATTACATATTTATGTGTAACATTGTAATATCTAATAATATGTGCCATATGCATTACACTTAAATGTAAGTGTCTATATGTAATAATATGCCCCCATTGTATCTGTAGTTTTTTTTATTATTTGAGCACAACAGCTGCTCCTCACATGATGTGAAAAATGTTATGTTGAACCAACAAAAAAAACAATATAAATATGTAGTTTCAAATCTTAAATTCTAAACCTCTCTCTCTCTGTGTATATATATATATATATATACACTACTTTTATCTTAAAAAAGCATTTATAATATAATTCTAAAATATAATTATATAATACACACACACACACATCAACACATATTTACACTACTGTAAGTATAGAAAAGGCACTGTGCAATTTAAGCTGATGAATATTTGTATCATCACATCCTCAAATATGCTATACGACTCTCCTGACGCTCCCTCAACTGAAAACAGGCTCCACCATTCAGGTGCGTTCCATGGCCTGTGCAAATAACATAGTAATCCAAGATTATTTGATGAACAGCATAATGATTTTTAATAACCTGGTGCATACAATATATTATATGATTAATATAATTATATTATATATATTCTGTTATTTATGTTTTAGCAGGGTGTATACATTTGTGTTTTAGACAACATAATTTTAAAGGTAATGATAAAAAAAATAAATAACAATCAATATAACAAACCTAAACTGCAACACACTAGTGCTAGTGTCATACAGTAGTGCTAGTGTCATGTATCTTTTATATGTATATTACGTTGTAACTACTGTTATTACTATAAATTTGATGAATACTATGAAACAAAGTTATGAGAACGAGGACATGAAATGTGGACATACATACTGGCACCAGAGGGGTATCTACTAGGGTTTATAATTGCTGTAGCACAATAAAAAAGCAATACATTTAATTTAAATATGACATTTTTTTATTTAAAAGTAAAACAGAAAAAATACAAAACAAAAACAAAAAAAAAAAGAGAAGAACTTTTCAGTGGATGGGTGTTTGAAGCGACAGATGGTTCTCTGAACTTCGTTGCTATCGAGATGTGCAGTAGATTAGAATGGTTTCTCCTACAGCCATAAGCTCAGAGCAAGAGCCATGTTGAAGCCTTTATCTTCAAGGTTATAAGACTAATTAGATCTGAATGAGAGTGTCAGAGGACAGTGATGATATGAGAGGGAGAAACAGAGTTAGGGTCATGCACAGGTTACAGCAGCTGGCCAGGGCTCTGGTCCACACTTTAATATGTTCGTTGTCTTGTTCCAGTGCAGCTTTTCTTTATGGCTGAAGAAGATTTCTCTGGCCTGCAGTGAGCCCTCCCTCCTGCGAGGATTGAGGGGGATAATCTTAGCCTGCACTGAATGCCATTTTAAACCTTTTTAATCAGCGCAAAGTGTTCATCTGAGGAGCTGAATATTAGGCCAATGCCACACTTCTCAAACAGTCACCATTTACAATCTGGCCAAGAATAGATTGTCTTTTATTGAACCTGTTTCTTTTAGACTGGGTTCTTACATCCGCCTAAAAAAGGTACTTCAGCAAATTAGCATCAATAACAGATTGGTTAAATTGACTCCTGAAAAAATTGCTTTGGGAAAATGACTAGCACTTTTATTGATGTCTTTGAGGGTATTGCATAGCTCTACTAACAGTTTCTTAGTTTAACTATCCTCAGTGATAGATAACATGGTTCTTTGTAAGTCTGCCAAATACATTCATCCACCAAGGACCTTGGACCAACAAAGTAGGTGTGTCCAGTAGAGTGGACAGTAAGTGGACACTCCAGTAGCACTGCTGTGACTGGTCCACTTGTACCAGTGCAACACGCGCTAACATGCCACCACCACGGCGGTGTCACTACAGTGCTGAGAATGATCCAAATAATGCCTGCTCTGTGAAGCACAGGGTATACAGAGAAAGAGATGGGCTACAGTCTGTAACTGTAGAGCTACAAGGTGCACCTATGTGGTAAGTGGAGGTGAGTAATAAGCCACCACTCAAGTAATACTTTCTTGTGGGGGTCCTGACCACTGAAGAACAGGGTAAAAGCAGGACTAACAAAGTATGTAGAGAAAGAGATAAACCACAGAAGAACTACAAAGTGCTCCTAGGCTGGCCAAAAATTGAAATATTCAATTATTATCAAATATTCGCCACTGAAATGAAAACAGTCGTCAGAGTTAATGTCTAATGATCGTTACACTGACCCGTAGTTACTTTCTTCTACTTGGTCACTCATGTGGGAATGTAGCAGCTGTTGGTAAAATGGGTTGCTGGTGAAAGGATTCCTGCTTACTATGCAAACGCTTACATAAGACACTTCAACAAAGACAGATGTGAAAGTAAACCAGTGCAGTCTCTTAAAAATGACCTGTATGAGTGTGAAGAAGTTTAAACATCTTCAACATACTACCAACTAAAAGGTTTCTCCTACAGGTACAGTACCAATCCTACGTTTGGACATGGCTACTAATAGAAGGTCTCCTGGTTTTAAGCTTAATGCTTTGCTTTAGAATAAAGGTGAAGACATCAAACTATACAATAGCCCTCACGCAATTATACAGTCCACCTTAAACACATCCAGAATGGAACTTTACAGGAGGATAAAACAGCTTTCTTAACCTGCATTGGAGATTGATATAACAAGACTTCTTTCTAAACAATTTTGGAGCAATTCTATTGGTCTGTCCATCATGAATATTCACTAAACTGAAAGGTTTAGTGCTAAAAAAGAGATAAAATAAAATATATATTAGGTGGAGGTATGGCAGAAATATAATACTGTGATACATCAAGAGTATATGTGGTATATCGGGATATGTACTGTTTCAGACTTGCATCAGTTGGAATTGATAAGTGTAAGCTGGTAGAGTCTTTAAAATCACCAACAACATCCATTTAGTTGGGGGTGTCTGAACTTTCGACTGGCCCAGGTTATCTAGGAAAAAGGCAAATACCCTATCCTGCCCTTGATAAACAAAGGTAGGGCTGGGAAACTAGGAGATTTGATGATGAAGGGTTGCAAAAACTTTCACACACAGGAAGAGTAAGGCAGTTATGGACATTAGACTTTGGAGGGATAACATAACTTTCAATAAAAAGAACTTTCAGATGATATAAAGATTCTCTGACGGTATGTCCAAGCCAAGAATCATTTAGAGACCTTGTCCCTGAAGAGGGGTAAAAGCCCTCTGCTCCATTGCCTCAGACTGTACAAGGTCTTCTTGGTTGGTGTGTATAATAATTGCCTCTTCTATACATTCCTTGAGATCTATTTCAGTGAGTCAAGGCTCATCATTGCCCCAGCATTAGAGCTTTGGCTCAGGTTCCACAAATTCAACGCCCACATGTGGCTCTTCTGATGGACTACTGGCACCTATGAATGCTTCTCGTAGGTATCCAAAAATCAATGCACAAAACAATAATCCAAGAGAAAAAGCCCAAAGGAAAATGGGTCAAACATGGGAAACCAGCTACCAAGAAAATGGTTGGTATGCAATGGTCAACGATGGCAAAGCTTTGAGGGAGAAACAAACAGGTATATATACACAAGGCATAATTAGAAACAGCTGTGTGTCACTAGTACTCTGGGGAGTGCGATTTGGAAACCAGTCCTTGATTGGTCAGTTGTGTGTGCATGTGTTAGTGATGTCAGAAGATAGGGAATTCTGGGAGTTGTAGTGAGCAGGCGCAGAGAGAGATAGAGAGCTGGGAGGCGTAACACATAGCAATCAGATAGCATAGTGCACAACGTTACAGGCTTATATATACTAGAGACTGGAGTTCAAATCCCTGCTTAGGCAGTAATGCCAGTATACTGTATCTTTGGCTGCCTTGAAAATCTTAACAGTTTGCTTGGCTTCCTTTGATGCATGGCTACACTGGCTCTCTTGATAAGAGTGGGCTTTCCCTGGATCCCCTGCCTCCCACAGTGTTGGTGTTTGGGCCTGGCTGTCATTACAGTGAATCAAACCAACATTAACAGTTAATATTAGCACTTACTATCTAGTACTTACTGTTTTGTTACATTTACGTGTTTTCTACATTTAACAATATTATTTTTTCTTTCTTTCTTTACCATCGTGATCTCTTTGTGGCAGGTCATTTTCTAAGTGTTTTAGTCCTTAAACATGTTATAACATTTAAAGAGTCAAGGCCGTATCGGGAGCCCAATTCATTATTGCAATGATGACATTATATGGCTCTGGAGTTTATCGTTAAAGGTGTTTCCTAGAACCCTAAAGCCTAAATCAAGAACCATTTAGAAGCCTTTTCTTTTGAGAGAGTATATGGGTATACCACACAATGTGTACTATAAACAGCATCCAGTCATGTCTTCTAATTGGTGAATTTAGGCTCTTTAAGGTTCACCTATTGCTTACCTACAGCTACACCTTCAGCTTGTATAACCTCCACAAAAAAAGCATTGCCCGTAGAATGTGATGCTCTGGAGCAGCCAGATATGAGCCTGAGGTCACCATACCCATTAGCTAGCCGGTGCCCCCCAGCATTGGGCTGTAGAGCACCTGCAATTCATTGGTATGATGGATCTCTCTTTAGCTACCTTTGGGATGAGTTGAAGTTCAAGAACTAGTCATCCAACCTTAGTACCTGACCTCTTTGGTTGAATGCAATCAAATCCTGACTGCAATGTTCCTTTCTCTAGTTCAAAGGATTCCCATAAGACTAGAGGCAGTTATTGCAACTCCCTTTATTTCAGTAGATTTTTGGACACATATTCTAAATGCTCTTAAGTGCCATAAAGACTTTCCATGCTGGCATCACTTTCTCTGAAAACAGGTTTGGCCTCATTCTTGTTTCAAAACATATTCACGACTAACGCTCTTCGCCAGGATATCGCACATCGTTATTTGGCTCGAAATCTTTGAGAGAGGATGAAAATGGGGGAAATGTCGCTTCTCTTAGAGTGCTTTATTGAACTTGCCAGCAAACACATAATAGGCTTCACAGCTGAAGGAGAACCGAGTCCGATCCAAACCTCCTGACTTGTCAACAAGCCGAGTCCACGGGGGAAAGCGCTGTAGAAAGTCATTAAAGGAACTGAACAAACCAGTTCTGAAATGAATCAAAAGGGCCATAAATAATGAATAAGAGATAAAGCTTTGCTGCCGCTGAGCCAGAAGTTTGGTGGAGTTCGGAGTTTGCTTGCATAAGCGTGAAACTCTTTCTGTAATGCATGTCGAGAAAGGCTGCTGTTGTATGCGAAGTCGCAGGATACAGTAGCTCCTATGAGAGCGGGGTGCTTTCTGGCTCGATTGGAGTAGGAATTAATGATTATGCACAGCAGGGCAGAAAACATGCTTCTAGTGGGGTTTGATTAGATGTAGAGGAAGAGGAAATTGCCTTTGACAGGTGGTACAAATGAAACAATTAGTATGCGGATGTATGCGGACGCATCCACAATAACCCATTTTAATCCGGCCGCGTTCTGGTACAGTATTCCGCCCCGACCCGTCACGGCAAGTTTGAGAGATATGCCGATTGTCGGTGGCATATTCAATGCTCATGCTGGCTCGGTCACAATGACTGGCTGAAATATTCCAATTAATCAAATGGATGGTTGCAAAGGCTGGCCAATTTGAGAATCAGTCCTACTAGGAATGAAATGACCCTCAACCATTGACCCGAGACCTACACTGTCCATCAAGGGAACACCTGGCTCTTCAAACTTTCTTTGGAGCCTGTGTTCTTTGTTGTCTTGCAATAACGTAACGCATGCAAAGCTGCTTACAGCTGCAGAAAGAACAAGGTGCTGTATTCCCAAAGGTGCTACCTTGGGAATAATGCCAAAGGGCACGCATTTTATCCTGCTTGTTGTGATATCCGCCCTCATCAGCACTTGAAAGAAACTACGAAGAATTTCTTTTGCATAGAGCTGCAAGGTCATAGAAAGAAGGTCATTGAGATTGGCTTGAGATTGGTCAAGTGATGCATAGTAGAGAAACTTGCGAACTTGAATTTGCTTCACAGGGACCAGCTATTGCCATGCCAGAAACATAGCCATATTATTAACCATCCAACACCAGTGAATCTACACAAGGTCACCTTATGGAACTACATTATCATACACACAAGGTATCATATGGGTGGTGGACCATACTCATACTCTACAGATGTCGTAAATGAGATGCACAGTTATGAAGAACCTTCAAAGAACATCCACATAATGTAAAGATTCTCTGATGGTATGTTCAAGCCAACACCCATGTATGCTTTAGGTTAAAGCCCTCTGCTCCTTTGCCCTCTTGCTTGGTGGTTATAACAATTGCCATTCTTTGAGATCTATTTCAGTGAGTCAAGGCTCATCATTGCCCTAGTATTAGAGCTTTGGCTCAGGTTCAACGCTCATGAGTGGCTCTTCTGATAGAGTACTGGCAACTATGGCTACTTGTATACTTGTACGTAACTTCAACCCATTATGGATGCATATGGTGACGTGGTGGTAGCATGTTAGCATTTGTTTTGGTGTTACAAGTGAATCAGACACAGCTCACTGTTTCTTTTTAAAGGTGCTGTAAACGAGATGCACAGTTGTGAGGAACTTTCAAAGAACCTTCACAGTCCTCTTGGTTGGTTGTTATAACAATTGTCTTTTCTATACATTCTTTGAGATCTCTTTCAGTGAGTCAAAGCTCATCATTGCCCCAGTATTTGAGCTTTGGCTCAGGTTCCACAAGCTTCAATGCTCACAAGTGGATCTTCTGATGGACTACTATGCACCTATGGCTACTTCTTGTATGTAACTTCAACCCATTATGGATGCATATGGTGACGTGGTGGTGGCATGTTAGCGTTTGTTTTGGTGGTACGAGTGAATCAGACACAGCTCACTGTCCACTTTATTAGACACTCCTACCTTGCTGGTCCACCTTGTAGATGTACAGTCAGAGATGATAGCTCAACTGTTGTTTCTGTTGGTCATCCTCTAGTCCCTGATCAAGTCCACTAGATCAGTGTTACTGCAGGTCTGAGAAAGATCCACCAGCCAAGTAATACCTACCTTGTAGTGGTCCTGTGGGGGTCCTGACCATTGAATAACAGGTAAAAGTGGGCCAACAAAGTATGAACAGATGAACTACAGTCAATGGTAGAACTCGAAAGTGCTCTTACATAGCAAGTTAACTAGACATAACGTGTATACAAGATACAAGGAGGTGTACCTAACAAAGTGTTGAGTGAGTGTATATGTGAGCTCATTTGTTTTTATGACATCACAAACACAATAGATTCTAAACAGACTGTTTGCAGCTTGCTTCTCATATCTACACTATATAGACTTAACAAAGTCTTTGTGCTACTTTGAAGCTGGAATCTAAAGAAGCAAGGCTGTCCATTTAGGGAAAAACCTCTTGGAGCTGCCAATGTCAGTGTGCGAGCCTCAGTGTCGACATCCTCTGCAACACTTTTGGTAACTATGAGTGGCAGTGACAGAGCCAGAGCTCTACCTGGGGGGCCGGGGGCTACTCCAGTAGTGTGTCCAGTCAGCACCTCTTTAAGTCTTCTCCTGTCTGAACCGAAACTCGCTGACCTCTCGATGCACCCCCCTATCTCTTTCTTACTCTCTCACTCTCTCTCTCTTTCTCTCCCACTCTCGCTCGCTCCCTCACACACACATACTCACACCCTACGGATGTTTCCGCATCTCCCTCTGCTCTCAGCGGGCCCACGTTTGATCATTACGGGGACTGGAGGTGTGGAGAGGAGCGGCGTTATTTATGAGCGTGTGTCAGCAGAGCCCTGCGCCTGTTCTCCGGTCAGGCCCTGGACTCCAGCTCAGCCCGGGCCAGCTGGGGTAATGGAACAGAGACCGCTCACTTGTCTGCGCAGGACTAATTACATTACTGGCCTGATAAACAACGTGTACTTTGGCAAACTTTTCTGCTTGTGCATATACTTCCCCCAACCCCGCTCCTCCCCTCCGCCCCTCCTCCCTCTCCTCCGCTGGCCTTCTAATAAATATTAATGGAACAAAAGGGAAACGGCGATTTAGCTCGGGCCGCCTGTCCTTGGAAAGTCAAGGTTGAGGCTCTTCATTATAAACATCCACTTCATAATTAAGATGTTGTTTTATGTTTAAACTGAATAACCAAGGAAAGAAAACACACACACACATGAAGACTGGTAGAGGAGTATGCTAATGAGAGAGATTTGCTTCGGTTGCTAGGATGGAGCTTGAAGTGTGTTTCTATCAAGGTCTAGAAAGTTCATGAACTCCTTTAAAAACTGAACAGTTCCACATATTTTATATCTGCTTGAATAACTAATGCATGGTGTTTTGATCATATTTAATAGGCAGCCTCGTTCTGTGGGGGCATGAACGCATTTCTTTAAGAGAATGTGAGAAAAGCGAGGGATGACCTCAGCACTGTAGAAGTCTTTTCCCATGGGCTTTTATTTATGCAGTTATCCAGATGCTCAAAGTGTTTAGCTATTATTATTATTATTATTATTATTATTATTGTTATTATTATTGTTATTATTATTATTAATAATATTATTATTATTATTATTATTATTATTATTATTAATGCTGCTCTATAATACTGGACTGTTTTTATTTTCAGTAGAAATTAAAAGACAAAAAAATTACTGGTTGGTGTGGTTGTGCAGTAGATGGCACTGTAACCCGACAGTATGAAGGGTCTGGGTTCTATTCCCCAGCTGGGTAACCAGGGACCTCTTTGTATGGAGTTTGCATGTTCTCAGTGTGTCTGTCTGGGTTTCCTCCAAAGACGTGCAATCAGACAAGCTGGAGATACTAAGCTGCCCCTAGATGTGAGTAACTGTGTGTGTGTCTGTGTAGGCTTCAGGAACCCCCGCAATCCAGGAGGACAAGAGGTTTAGATGCCAAATGACTGTCTGTTGATCCATTTATAATAGAATTTTGACGAAACATAAACAGCCACTGGCTTTTCAGTAAAAATTAACAGGCAAAAAAAGAGACAAAATAAAAGAAAGAACTTATATACAAATATACAAACAATAATATTAGTAATAATTGGGTAACAATGACAACAAACAATCAAAATTGGGATCAAGTTTAGGTTTTCAGGTAAAGTTACAGTTAGAAATAATTGTATATAGCACTTTTAAAGTGTATAATGCAAGAAATATGAATGGAATTTAAAATGACAAAAGTATGTAAGATAACAATAACAGTGCAGTAAAATAATAACAACAAATATGAAGTAAAATAATACAGTAAATTGAAAGAAAGAATTTTTTTTAAAAATAAGCATAAATTATATTTTTAATAAACTGCTAATAACTGACTAAATTAGGGAATGTAAAATAGAATATATATCACATATAACATATACAAAAATAAAATTGCAACAATTATTAACAAGAATGATAACGAAGCAAAATATGTGTTAGCTAAGTAATAGCAAATAAATACATAATACTGCTACTACTACTATTACTACTAATAATGATAATAATATTTATATTACTACTACTACTACTACTACTACTACTAATAATAATAATAATAATAAAGGAAACTATAAACTGTTTTTAATTTGTCTTTTAACTGCTTTTTAAAATGATGTTGACCACATAATCTCCACTAATTAATTTATGTTTGTAATGTTTTGTTTTGCTGCATAAAAATGAGACTGGCTAACCTGTAGTCCTGGAGGAGCTAAACCTGGAGTCTGCTAATCACCTCACATCATTACCTTTACTGAAATCAGGAAATCCTTGTTTTTACTGTGTTAATGCTTCTTTGTACTTATACTAATGTTAGGTAGTGTTAATCTGCCCTGATAAATGGTTTTGAGGTGTTTTCCTGGCTGACCTGAGACCTCTGCACAGTACTGGATCTGGCTGTAGAGGTCCAGAAACCTAGCTAAGCCTCTCGGGCTCGGAACGTCCCCGTAAAACTCTGCGGGACAGTTACATAAATCAAAGCCCCAAATTCCGGGAACAAATGGACGAGGGGGAGAACAAAGCAGTCCAGACACCGTCCACCCACGCCGCTCGTCTGGCCCGCGGCCAGGCTCAACGTTTTCGTCTCCCGAAGCCTGATAGCTCAATAATCAGCTCCAGCTGCTTCTCTGCATGTCCTCCTGCCTCTGCATGTATGTTGTGCAGCATGCACGCTTGGGTTCATAATGCATAATCCTCCATGTGTCCTGTGTTTGCCCGGCCAGGTGAGGAGAGATGATTTCTGCTACAATATCTGCAGCGGCTTGATGGGAGTGAATGTGCTGGAAGTAAAAAGGCAGAAGCTCCGATATTACCCTGCTCCCCAGAGACGGGGAGGAGGAGGAGGAGGAGGGGGGGGGTGCTAGAAGGAGCAGCTTTTTGGAGCGTCTTTTTTCAGTGCAGGAATGAAGCCGTTTTCCCGGCGGACCCCTGCAAAGCACATCTGAGCTTCATCCATCAGGAACCTCTCTGAGGAGTTAAAGCCCACATGGACCCGTTCCTGACAGGTACGCTTAGAAAGCCCGCTTTCTCAGGCAATGGGATACATGGAGGAGGTGAATAATTCAAGGAGCTGATAAATTGTAGGCTAAAGAATGAATAGTGTACGTGTGTGTACTTGCTCCTCACCTACCGTCTTTTTAGGATGCTGGCTGAAATGAGTCAGTGCAGATGCATGGGCTGGGTTTAAAGTATGGGTTGCCAGAAACATCAAGGTTACACAGTTTTCCATATTCCCTGGATGAGGTGGATCAGCCAAGACCAGTGTCCAAATTTTGCTTCTATGGTTTGACAATGGATCTCTAACATGGCTAACAAACAGGAGATCAATAGTCACCCAAACCTGTACTGGAAATACATCATCAAAACCCCATTTAGGTTTCCGTTAAGGTTGCAGAATGGTGGATGTGGTTTAAAGGACAGTGTGATTGTATTGTAATGTACAAACATGAACAAAACAGTACCACTTTCTATGAATCAGGTATCCATAATGCATTATAAGTGCATTCATAAAAATTGATACAGCATCCATAATAGTTTTATAGTGCTTGTCATAAGCCTTTATAACTGTGCATAAAAGTTCATAATCACACACATAAACATATAACACCACAGTGTAAAGCATATGTACAGAGCTTTCCTGTCCTTAACATTATTGTTGAGACCCGTATCATTAGGCTTAATACATAATGCATAATGCATTAACACAGCTGATCAATAACGTCACTTTATAAGTGTTCATTAGATGTTATGTGCTCTTACAATATCATTATCATTTTGAAGATACTGAGAAACTGATTAGAGAGGTTACAGAATGGTCAATGTGGTTTAGAGGACAGTGTGATGTACTGTAATCTACCAACATGAATAAAACAGTACCACTTTCTATAAATCAGGTGTTCATAATGCATTATAAGTGCATTCATACAGCTTCCATAATAGTTTTATAGTGCTTGACATAAGCCTTTAGTAAGTAAGAGTGGAAGTATCACTGTGGATCCTTATAAAGCGTTATGAACATGATAAGAACATTAGTTATTAAGCTTTATGATACCGCTTTCATCTGTAACATTAGGTAAAATACAGTCATCATCAACAAAATAGTTCCACCCAGAAAAATTTGGAAGGCTTTGCAACAGGAATGAAACTTGGTGGGTAGGTTGGACATCGTGAGACATGCCAATGATTCAAGTTTCATGCTCAGCTGCACATGTGATGTAATCAAGGACGGGCCTTATCACTGTACCTGACTGACTATATAAGGTCATCCTGTTGCGTGTGCTTTCCATTCTGACTCATGCTGTTATGTTGGTAGCATCCTTTGCGAGAGAAGTATGTCTTATAGAAGAGTTTGAAAGCAGTTCAAGCAGTTGAAAAAGATTGAGAGGGGTCACGTCGTAGGGCTCCGGGAAGTGGGATGGTCTTCTCGACCTACTGTGCACCGTACCGGTCATGTGGATACTACCATAGCACTCTGTTGGCGGTAATGGATAGAAGGCGGCACGCACCAGCGGCATGATGGATCTGGAAGACCTAGACAAGCCACGGAAAGGGAGAACTGACAGACTGTCTGACATGTTTGGAGTGACCCAACAGCCGTGATTGCAGACATTCAGCGAGGAGTGATGCCCTCCGTGAGACTTCCTATTAGTGGCAGCACCATTGGAAGATGGCTGCACAACACAGGACTCATGAATAGTTTGATGACCTCTGCTCTGATTGGCTGGTTTACAGCAAGAAACCACTTTGACCAGACAGAAGAAACATGTCCAAAGAGACACAGACAGGACAATTAAACGAACCTCTGTGTAAATAAGCTTAGCCCACATGTTATTTAGTTAGCTATGCTAGTTACTTGGAGCTTACTGGTAGCTAACGTTACTAGCTACTTGCTTTTGATCCTGACATCAACACACAGTAAATTAAAGTTGTTCCTCACTATGAAGCTTTCAGTTTAAGATGATCTGCTTCAACCGGCAAACATGGACACAAACACACAACATGGCTGCTACTTACCGGCTGCTGTTAAGGCTGTGATGCTAGTAAAGGTGGAACTGCTCCTCTCTACAGCCTCTTCAGGCTGGTTGAACACTGATCGAAGCTAGTCCATATTGTCCAAGACTTGAGAAACTGTCCGGAGTGCAATCTACAGAGCAAACTAACAACCTTAAAATTATCCAGGTTCTTGTTAAAGATGTGGAAGCTGAGACTGGCTTCAGATTCACTAGCTTGTATTGCAGTTTTTTCAGTCCACCTTAAATGCTACAGCTTGTACAGCAGGCACCAGACTGTAACTTCTAGCTTTGTCAGACATTGGTATTCATCAGATATAACAGATCACTGAATCCCTTGATCATTTATAAAGTACTTATAATCTTATTAATAACCACTAATAAGCAAGTTATAAAGCATTCATAAACTCTATATATGCTATAAGGGTAGTCTTAGTATGAAATGGTACCCTGGTTTCCTTATGGCTATTCTTGTAGAACTCTGATAGGCTCGTTCCAGCACGAGGCACCACCACCAAGCATATCATCCAAATACAGCCAAGTAAAATCACTGGTGTGTTTGGAGCTTTTAGCCACTTTGGTCATGCCAAATGGGGGGCAATTTACCAGCAAAATCGTTCAAGTGGCCTCTCCGAGTCTGGACGCTCCCTCCAGGGTTAATGAAAAACTCTCAGAGCTGCCAGTGTCGGCGTACGGGTTTTTGGGAGGCCGCGTCTGCCCTTAAATACGCTCATGAAAGCGTTGACACCTCACTCCCTCGGCGGAGAGACCCATGCCTGATTACCCCGGCTTGCGCCACGCTCAATTCAATCCGCTCAAAACTTTTTTTTTTCTTTTTTTTCTTTTTTTTTTATCCAAAGAAAGGTCCACACTCACAGCGCATGAAATATGTGCATTTTATGGATGACTGTTCTGTCAGTTCGGCTCGGCTCAGCGTGAGGGAGAGCGGGGCTCGTTAGCGCTTAGCTCGCTCGGGTAACGTCAGGAACCCAGCCTCCTGCCTCGCCTCCACCGTTTCTATACCTCCGCCATGCAAGCTGTCACTACTCATTACAATCTTCGCCGCTCGTCGGCCCTGCAAGGTCGGACGGAAAATTAACATGCGATATTTTCCTTCACTGTCCTACACAAGCTGAGAGTAATGGGTAGGATGCTACAGAGTGAAGCTGCTTATTGAGAGCTTCTGGCCTTGGATTGATCAGTGCATGTCTTCGGTGTGAGTCCTGTATTGGGTAATAGCATTTGCATTCTGAGTGTTGGTTGCATGCAAATAAGTGTGTGGTTACACACAAACAATGCATGCAACAACAATGTGTGACTACTGGAACCATGATCACCAGTAGATGGATTACAGTGATACAGGCTTTGTAACTCCACATATGTAGCAACTGTCACTTTATAGAACTTTGGCTGGGTTACCATGTTACAGCACAGGTGTAACACTGTAGCTAGCTAAATGTTAAGAACTTGTTACTTCCAGTGCAGGTGCAGTGTAAGTACTCTCCTAATGTAGGTCCCTTACAATATGAAAAGTCTTGGGAAAATAGCTGTTTATCCAGTTACACATGTTTAATTATATACAAGCAATTAGGTAATTACAATATATAAGTAATAACTGAGGTTAATACACATGTACATTTACATAAGCTATTCTACTGTTTCCCATCTATGAAAGTGAATACATTGGTAGAAGTGACTTTATTACATTGTAACTACACAGTTATTAGTTACATGGATTCCTATAGAAATCGGTAACCACAAAGTAAAAGGTAATAACCCACAAAAGTGATATCTTAATACATCTGCAATGATATTTTACCCTTCTGCTTCTGCAATTCATAACAAATTCATAACAAATCTAATATTTAATAAATTTATAGGGCAATGTTACATGGTAAGGCAAAGAGCCATAGATTCTGTACTATAAATAGATATATAATCACTCCATGATTGGCTTCATGTACCCAGCCTGGACCCCTATGGCATGCATGCCTTGACATGCTTGTTTTCAGCTCTCACAGGAAATGAAGAAATTCTGCAATTACACTTATGGTATAATGACTAATTGCTACCATTCTAAAGTTTGAAATCACTTGACATGTAAAGTTGCTGTTATGTTCAACAATAACTTATAAAATGTAAATGTTAATGTTGTGAACTAGAAGTATTTGGAGGAACCGTAAGACAACCGTATAAAACAATGAACATTTTAATGTAGTTATCTTTATAGAACCATTTGTTAGTCAAAACATTGCTTTGTTGACATTCTGGATATTAATTTATTCTAACTTTATTCTAACGTTATAGAGATTTATTAGTCGACAGGTTTGTTAATCACTCTAAACACATGTAATGTTAGTTTTCTTTCTTTCTTTATTTTTTGTTTCGTACTAACCATATAAAACCTCTTAAAGCACACAAACCCGGCATACTGAAATAAATGTATTTATTTATTTATAGCCAAACATTGTTCATTTTATTGAAAACATGGATTACATATTAATTGGAATACCTTAAAGGGAAGCTATTATGGTTGTTTTCACTGTTGAGAATAGATTTACACTTCTCTCAAAACACAATTTTTTTTTCATACTCTACATCTGTATTCACCCTCTGTCTGGAACGATCTGTTAGAGCTCCTGTGTCTTTAAGCCCCACCTCCCCATGAGCCCAGTGTGCTCAGATTGGACATCTTGCCCACTGGATTCTGATTGGTCCACTACCAATCGGAGAGGCATCCTGTTACAACTTCCACCCCCACACTGCTGTGGCTGTTCTTACAATGATGTCAGTTCTGTTGTATCAGTTTGATCCAAAGTTCCGTGCTGAAAGTCCGGTAGAACAAGCTGGTAGATCCACCTTTACAAGCTACACTGGACCAGGATGTTTCAAAGTGTTTAGCTCTCATTGTTTTAACTCTCTGTGTAGGTTGTGTGAGGGCAATTCAGGCTTGAGTTATGAGTTATGAGATGTCATCTCATAACTCAATAAGGATTGAGTTATGAGATGACATCATCTTGTAACAAAGAAAACGAGGGGAATTCCAACAAGGCGTTTCAGGCCACTGAGAAGAGTGGTTTCTGTGGGAGAGAGTCCCATAGGGAGTATAAAAGGTCCCCTATATAGGTTCTTCCTAGAAGCTCTACCTGATGTGGGAGCTCTACAAACCTTTAAAAAGGTCTTTACCTGTGAAGAAATGCTTGTACAGTAACAAAAGACTATGGCTATGTCCAAATGGCATACTTAGGTAGTACATACTAACTTCGATCCAGTATGTACCACTCAACCATTAAAGTACGAACTTCTTTCTGTATTCAAGTGTGCGGTGTACACATGTCCTTGGATGCAGTACAGCCACCATCTTAGTTGACGTCCTTTGACACATGACGTCCTATCACTATTGTTACAATTCCCATCCCACAAGTCTCTGTCTTTAACATTGTTCTACTTTCTGTGAACGATAGCAATGTGCATTGTGGTTTTTAGCAACGAACGATACTTCCACATGGAGGCGGCGTTGAGTAGAAGCTCTTAGAAAACACATTTTCAAAGAAAAGTAGGTTGTCTTATAGAACCTATAGAATTTACTGCTATCGCGTACTGCATAGGATGGAAATACACCATTTCGTAGCAGCCAATAACTCTGCTACTATAACTCTATAAGTCCATTACAAGTCAGCATGTTGCCAAATGCAACATGGAAAGGTGACGCACCAGCAAAAATGACTGCAACAGACTTAAACAAAAGCAGTAAACTACTATATCATTTCCATTGTTGTCGGTGTTGAAATCTTACATTGATGGTTGATGAAGAAAACGCTGTGTACACCACCCTTGCGTGTTTGCTTGGAATGTTGGTTCATGGTTCTTGTCAGGGACTCCCAGTTCTGGAAACTAATAACTCTTGACATTTTCATGTGCCTCTTGCCTATTACTCCTGTAGCGTGGGATTAAACATTGGATCATAGGATGTTTTTCATTGGATATGAAGTGTGTGTTGGTGGAGTGTTCTGCGGCTAGACGTTGTATCTGCAGTTGAAGTAGTTAACAGCTTTGCTACTCTCAGCTGGCAATTATGTCAGCATAAATCAACGCCGTTCAGACTTTAGAGGTTAAGACGGGCTGAGGAGATTTATGCTTCGGTAATCTGGATTCTCCTTTTTTCCTTTTTCCCTTTCCCTTTTCCACCCGACTCCTTAGACCGTGTAAAACAACGACTGCTGAAAGTTGCACTCGGTGCCAGATGTTTTATGGAGAGCGAAGCCGTGACACTCGCTCGCAGCAGCTGAGACTGCGTGGGATGCACACAGAGGATTTGGAAACTTGGGAAAGTCACTACAGAGCATGTGCAAAGCCAAATCTTGCTGAAGAGGAAGCAATCTGACTGGGCTTGACAAGTCCAACCCCAGGTTGAACTGTGGAAGCTCTACAGTGATGTGGAGGACTATAGTAGTCTTTGGCTTTAATTCTCATAATACAGGATCACCAATTGGTGCATGGGACTCAGCAATTGCATTTAATTCAGAGGTGCGGCCTACAGCTGAGATCCCTACAGACATCACATAGTATAGGATAGTTGACTACCTTATTGTACAGATGACACCATGCAAAATAGGGGCGTGGCTGTTGAATGTATTGAAATGCCTTTATGTCCAGGTCAGATCTGACTTTCCAGTTTCTCAGTATTTACCTTCTCAGGTTTTCAGAGCTGTGTTTGCTGGGAAAACACAAAGGGATTTGTAAAAATTGAACATACAGTTGTGTTTGAACTTTGCATATAAACTCATTGGGCAAAAAAATGTCACCCTGCATGTGTAAGGTGGTAGTAACTTCAGGCTCCTGCATATCGTGCTGCACAAGGATGATAGAGCTATGATTATCTGTTGGGTGTGAGTGACCGGATCCATAGATTGAGAAGAGGGGGTACAGTGCAGTGAATGTCTCGTTCCATGTGTGGAAAATGGGTCCAAAGCAGATGTTAATGATTGGCTAAAAGGGGTGATTGCAGTTGCGGCCATGGTGTGAAGGAAGTAGCTGGATTTGCAGTTGTATGGAAGTGTACAGTCATACGGATATACCAGCAGTGGCACAAATCCTAGTCTACAGGAAGTTGTAAGAAATGGAAAACAGCAGCTCTACATCAGGACTCTCTCCTGAAAAAGACATTGGAAAACACACATACAAGGAAAACATATATTCATGTCTGTTGCAAGCTTCAAATTATAACTATGGAATGTTTTTACAGGTTTCAAACATTTGGGTTTAATCTGGAAATGTCCAATAATAACATTTATACTCATGGCCTATACAGAAGGCCTAACTCCAATAATCACGGTTCGCATTTATACAGTGTATTTGTAATATAGATAGTTTTTAATTAATTAGCAAGAAACCAATGCCAAAAATTGTTTATGATCATTTAACGAGGACTGTCACAAAGAGTTATCTATCCAGTATCCACTTCCATACACCTGCAAATCCAACTAGTTCCTTCACACCATGGCCCCAAATGCAATCACTCCTTTTAGCCAATCATTAACATCTGCTTTGCAACCCATTTTCCACACACTGAATCACTGAATCCTGGCTAAACTTCAGCCTTTTGTTTCTGACCAAAAGTGAGCAGTGAAATAAGATCATTAGACAAAAAATGAGTGACCTGTGACTGGAACCTAATCCAATAATGTGTAATATCTTCACAAGCATGAATTATAGCTGTGATTGGATTTTTCACCCATAGCTCTCACAGGAAATGAGGAAATTCTGCAATTACATTCATGGTATAATGACTAATTACTACCATTCTAAAGTTTGCAGGTAACTAAAGTTTAAAATCACTTGACATGTTAAGTTGCTGTTATATTCAACAATAATTTAATTAAGTAAAATGTGAATGTTGTCAACTAAAAGTATTTGAGGGAACTCTAAGACATTACGAAACAATGAACATTATAGTGTTATTATCTATATAGTACCATTTGTTAGTCACAACATTGCTTTGTTGACAAGACATTCTGGGTATTCTTGATTCTTGAAGTGAATTAATAAAAGATTATTAATGATTTTTTGGTTTAAAATGAATGTTATTTAAAAAGCCTCCTAAGCCTTCTGAAGTACCTTGCTACATCACTGACTGTGAATGCGAGCCAAAAGGTGTTTATGATAATTTAACGAGGACCTTCACAAAGAGTTATCTATCCAGCCCAGGCAAACTTAAGCTGCCATATCTGCTACACATTGCTAAGGGCTTAATATCAATAATTCTACTAATGCCTGAGCAGCAGTCTGCAGTATCTTGCTCTGTTTAGACTATGGTGAGTATATCATTGTCTTCATGTGAAATAAATATGTTATATGAATAAATCTATAGTCAGATTTGAGTGACCCATCTGATCCTTCTGAGCCCTACATCCTGTACTAGACCATGGACAACCTGGTCATCCTACACTTTGGTCTCCAGTTGTAGTCCACTGGGATCAAACAAGAACTTAAGACTCTAATGAACTTCGGACTGTACAACTGGGAAAGAATCTTGAAACAAGAGCTGCAACTAGAAAATGACAATTCCGACTACACAAGTCATAATCTCAGCAAATATGATTAGCAAAACTACACAATTGTCTTTTCCAGACTTTGATTGTAGTTAAGCCTATTTGAAGAACATTTGAACCGTAATCATGAACACTCTCAAATAGACCTTGATTTCTTTGATTTCAATAAAATATTTGACTGTAAATTCTCTCAAAACTACAATTATCGAGATGACAATACTCTCATCTAGACTTTGATTTCAACCAAGTCTTTGACTATTTATACATGACAGTTTATACTATTTAATAAGACTGCATTTAACAAGATGACACAACAGTCCTAATCAGAATTTGATTACAAAATAAATTATTAACAAGACATGAACTATGTTAAGTGATAAACCATGACTATTACAGCTAGGCCTTCAATTTGGTCCATAAATTTCAAAACTCAAACAAATTGTGGTCGAAAAACAAACATACTACTGTCCATTGAAAATAAATCAAATACTGGTTGAATTTTCTGCCACGTCGTAGTTGTGCTGATGTGTTAGCACTTTGCCTCAAGCTTTTGAAGTCCTAACCAAGCTATTAGCTATTCGATACCAGGGAGAAAACAATTCCTGATTGGCCGATTCTCAGCTGGGGGTTATAATAACTAAATCCTTTTGTTTCCATCCAAAACCCGAAAAGCCTAACACATATTTTTTTAGTTCCCAGAAATCATTAGGCCTTCTCTGAAAGCCTAGAAGGCCTAGAGGCTTCCCCCCTGACTGCACTTGGCAAAAACACAACACTCTGGTCAAGACTACAATAAACAAAATTGCACAATGCTTACAACAAGAGCTGAAATACAGAGAGCAAGGCAATGCAATGCTTAACCAGACTTCTATGATTAGCAAAACTGAAGCCAAACTCAACCTAGTCTCAGTTTTTGACTTAGGACTCCCACTGGGAATCTGGACTTTCAGCTTGTAGGCAAAATGGCAAAGCTGACAAGGTAGATTCTATCACCAAGCAGAGAAAACTTGGCCAGTAGGAGTCCCCGTTAAAGTTCAGTGTTTGAATAGCTTCATGTGATCCTGCAGGTGATTAGTGCTCTCCTCAAAGCACATTGAGGCATCCCATAAAAGCTGTGGAGTCACTGGTTTGAAAGATGTTTACATGCTTCTGGTAAAAGCTTTCACAAACATCAGGTGCATGCAGTCTTCATCCGCCCAGATGGGTGGCAGTGTTGGGCCACCTAGAACGAGACGTCGAAGGACTTCAGATTCTAAAATACTGGAAACTGAACTCTGAATGCCCTTCTCGCAAACTCTGGAACATTTTCAAATTAACTGAAGTCATACCGCAGGCATTTAATGCAGCTATCAGTGCTATGACATACTTTAGCAAGCAGTCGTATGATACATTTGATGTGTGTGTGCGAACACACACGCGCACACACAGACACACTCACACACACATCTCAATTCACTGCCTATCATGACTCCAGGCAGGGCTGAGCTTGGGGAGATTGGTATTCTTGTACAGTAAACATTGTTTTGACATGATGACAGCTGTGATGCAGAAGCGCCTGCAGCAACTCGTGGCTCTCGCACAGACTTAACTATGATAAACAAAACAACACAACACTCTGCAGCAGACTGACTACATGAAAACAGCACCACACACAACACTTTCAATGAAGCTTTAAGTAAGAAAAGCAAATAGCAATAAAACACGCTCAAGCAGACTTGGATCATAAACAACGACACTACACAACACTCCATATGAGACTATGAATTCTTTAGCATAACATTTTCGACCATGTTTAGAGTATAGTCAAAACTGACTCAACACTTGATAAGGCTTGACCTTTGATTAGCAAAACAAACAACCTTCTCAAGCAAACTTTGACTGCAATAAACAACACAGAAGTACCATTAGCAAAATAACAAAACACTCTCAAACAGACTACAGCCAAACCATTTTCTAAATAAGACTTCACAGGCGATTAGCAAGGCTACCCAACACTCTCAATACTGCCGTTGATTTTATATAATCAAGACTTTGATGACACATTTAGCTTAAACTCCAACATAACGCTCTCAAGCACACTTTGACCACATTCAAGACTACATACCCAATAAGATTTGAACTATGATTAGCACAACACTTTCGAAACAACACTCCACAACACTACAACGGTTAACAAGACCTCAACTACAATCACCAAAACAACTCAACACTTTCCACTAGACTTGGACTAGAGTTAGGTCTTTGATTAAACAATGATCTTAGCAAGACTTGAACTATGATTAGCAAAGCAAAACAACACACTAACACTACACACTACACAACACTGTTAACTACACATGCTCTCAGAGTTGTGGCACTTTGAATTCTTCTGGCTCTTCGGGCCTCCACCATGGGTAAGAGTTTCAGCCTAGGTTGACTTGGACTATGACTATCCGAACTATACAATACAGGTCTTGACAGGCCTCACATTATGATTATCAGTTCATCCACAACAGCATAATATCTTCCCGAACACAACCGTAGCTTAAACCACTTTGTCAATGAAAAGAAGACATATGATGTGCCTCTGAAGCACAGGCTTGGGAAATGGAGTTTGAACAAGTGATTCAAGACAAGAAGTACAGCTAAATCAGTCCCCACTGAAGTGTCAGAAAGAATCCACAGCTTAAGCCTGTCATTAAGAGACCAGCACTCACCCAAATCATGATTAGAACAACACTTTCAAGACAATGCTACACAGCACTACAACGGCTGGCAAGACCTAAACTACAATCACTGAAACAGCTCAGCACTTTCCACAAGACTTGGACTAGAGTTAAGCCTTTGATTAAACAATGATCTCAGCATGACTTGAACTATGATTAGCAAAGCAAAACGACACTCTCAGTCTCAGACTTTGGGTAAATAAACACTAGACAACACTGTTAAGAAACCCTGAACTACAATCACCACAACTACTCAGCATTCTCTCATTCAGACATTGTTATTACTATTATTATAGTTATTACTTAGAATACACTACACAACACTCTACAAGAGACTGACAGTGTTGTGAAAAATGTATATTAAATATTAAATATTATGCATATTTGTCACATGACACCAGGTGCCAAAAAAAAGAAAGTGTTTTCTATTACATTGCTATTACATTTCTATTACATTTCTTTGCCAATCTGCAGTGCTTCTAAGTTCAAATTTTGAACTGGTGTTGTCTCTAGTTTTCTGAAAACTACAATATAAAGTCGGTTACTCTTATTTTCTCTGATTTATGGTGCTCTGGCCCTTAAGACCTCTGTTATGGGCGAGAGTCTTGGCATAGGGAGTGCCTAGGTTGACTTGGTCTATGATTATCAAAACTATCCAGTAGTTTAAAGTTCAGATATTTAACATTTGTATCTCCACCAAAGGCAAGAGTCTTGGCATATTTCCATTTTCCCAAAGACTACTATAAAAAGTCACGTCTTTGGAGAGGATGCATGGTGCGCTAAAGTTTGAAGTTTGTTACCATCATTTCTTTGAGTTATAGCACTCTGAACTCCTCTGGCTCTTTAGATCTTCACCACAGGCAAGATTCTTGACATAGCATCTTCCTAAGTCAACTTGGACTGTGATTATCAAAACTATAGTCTTGGCATATCACTGTTTTCTCAAAGGCTACTACAAAAACTGTTGTTGGAGAGGGGGCATACTGCCCCCTCTGGCTCTTCAGACCTCTGCCACTCTCAAGAGTCTCGACGTAGCATCTTCCTAAGTCAACTTGGACTGTGATTATCAAAACTATACAATAGTTCAAAGTCCAGATATTGAACACTGTTATCCCCACCAAGAGTTTTGGCATGTCTCTGTTTTCCTGAAGACTAAAATAAAAAATCACATGTCGTTGAAGAGGGGGCATAATGCCCTAAAGTTTGCAGTTGGTAACTCTTCTATTCATAACTATTCTTCAAGTTATGACAATCTATCTCTGGCTTTTTAGACCTCTGCCATGGGTAATAGCCCAGCATAGGGTATGCCAAGGTCGTCTTAGACTATGATCATTATAACTAAACAATAGCTCAAAGTTCAGATATCGAACACTGTTATCTCCACCACAGGCAAGAGTTTTGGCATATCTCTGTTTTCCAAAGACTACAATAAATATTCATGTGTCGTTGGAGACGGAGTATAGTGCCCCCTCTGGCTCTTCAGACCTCCGCCACTGGCAAGAGTCTTGACATAGGGTGTGCCTAGGTTGTCTTGGTCTATGATTATATACAACTATACAATAGTTCAAAGTTCAGATATTGGACACCATAATCTCCACCATGGGCAAGAGTCTTGGCATGTGTCTGTTTTCCTGAATACTACAATAAAAAGTCACATGTCGTTGAAGTTAAAGTTTGAAGTTGCTTACTCTTATATTCTTCAACTTATGGCACTCTGAATTTCTCTGGCTCTTTAGACCTCTGCCATGGGTGAGACTCTCGGCATGGGGTGTGCCTAGGTCATCTTGGACTATGATCATCAAAACAATACATTAGCTCAAAGTTCAGATATTGAACACCGTTAGCTCCACCAGAGGCAAGGGTCCTGGCATATCTCCATTTTCCCACAGACTACACTAAAAAGTCACATGTCATTGTAGAAGGGGGTATAGTGCCCTGAAGTTTGTTACTCATATTTTCTCTATGGCAAGTTCTCTAAGTTATGGCACTCTGAATTCCTCTGGCCCTTCAGACCTCCACCATGGCTGACGTTCTTGGCATATCACTATTCTCACAAACACTACAATAAAAAGTCATATGTTGTTGGAGAGGGGGCACATTGCCCTTAAGTTTGAAATTGGTTGCTCTTATATTCTCCAAGTTATGGCACTACGGACCTCCACCATGGGTGACATTCTTGGCATATCTCTGTTTTCCCGAAGACTACAATAAAAAAAAAGTCACATGTCATTGGACATAGGTGTGGCACAGTGCCCTAAAATTTGAAGTCGGTTACTCTTATTTTCTTGGTGTTACAGCACTTCGAATTCTTCTGGCTCTTCAGACCTCCACCATGGGCAATGGTCAGCTTGGGTTATGATTATCCGAACTATACAATACCCTCAATAAGCCTTACACTGTGATTATGAGCGCAACTACAACAGCATAATATCTTCCCCAACACAACCATAGTTTAAACTTTGTACACCATCATGCAAAGCTTAAACCACTTTTTCAATGACGTGCCTTTGAAGCACCCGCTTGGGAAATGAAGTTTGAACAAGCGATTTGAGACAAGAATTACAGCTAAATCAGTCCCCACTGAAGTGTCGGAAAGAATCCACAGCTTAAGCCTGTCATTAGGAGACCAGCACGCTCTTGCTCACGCGCTCACCCAAATCATAGCCCCTGTGGTGCCAACACAGCTGTCTGAGTCAGGTGTGCGAGAATGGTGGAAAAGCCTGAAATGCTCATGAACAGTATGAACATCGTAAAGTGCTGCTCACGGTTAGGTCTTTGAACTGCGTTCCACTCAGACAGACAGCCTATCATATTACTCTCAATAGGCTTATGGCAGTGCCTCCGCAAAAGCTAGACAATTATGTGCTTGCTTCAGCCCTGCATTTCTCGGAATAGGGTGAGTTATTCAGCCATCAGGAAAAAAAAATGACTTCCTCAAAGCTGAAAATACTGTAAATGTAAATGCTAAAAGGTCAAGAATCTGGACCATGGGCAAACACACCTAACGTTCAGAATAACCATTTGAAATTTACCTCCAGGCCACTCATGGACCTTGGAATATCAGCCTTCTTACTGATAAAGCCTGAGCTACAGAATATCACCAGGCACCTACTTCCACAGGAAATCCCTTAGGTATCCATACCAGATACTCATACCTGTTACTCATTTTGCATTCATTATATGATAATAGAAAAGCTTTGACGACAGTCCCACTTTATATTGTCTCTATTAACAATGTAACTACACATTAATAATATATGTAACAACAAAGTAATTACTAGTGATGTTTTCAACTTTTGTTTTTACTAATGTGATTACAGAGTGCCATCTTAAAACATCACTGGACAAGGTCATACAGGTCACCATGCTACTGCTGACACCATCCAAACTTCCAAACATCCTGGGTGGCCATCTCTTTAGCTGCCAGTATAACAGTATGTTGTCTCTTACATAATGTGTGTACTAAGATTGTTGTTTTTCCAACAAGGCTTTTATGATTGTAACAGGAAGTAGGCAATCACCCCTTTTATGAGAGTACTACTCTCCCATCTATGGCCAATGCTGCACTGGTGTCAGGAGTCACACCCTCCCCCGCCCCCAGTGGACTGGAACTGTGAACAGTGTTGCCACAAACTCAGAATGGCAATAAGGCAACAGGGCAGAGCGGTGTAAGCAAGAAGCAGCAGAGCAAATATGGGAAGCAAGGACTGCTGAGGAGACAAGGCTTAACATCAGCAGGAGGGCAGCTAAAGAGATGGCCAGCCAGAATACCTGGATGGTGTCCAGAGTACCATGATGACCTGATGGCGTTGTCCTCGGCCTTGTCCAGTGACATTTTGAGCAGGCACTGGCAGCATGCTTGGCTGAGAGTCACGGCTCCAGTGTACATGTGCAGCACTCTTGCTGTCCATGTTGTGGAGGGCAGTGGAGGAAGTTACAAACTCTGCCCTTCAGTTGGGAGCAGAACACAGAATTCACTGCCCTGTCACCCCAAAGGAGAGTATGCAACCACCACGGAGGACTGAAGGCAGGCATGGCCAAGGTGCTCATGCCCAGCAGCATGTTTTAGCATGTTGCAGACCCCAGGGACTCTCCTTGGACTTGAGGTCACCGGGATGGCTGACCATTGAAAGGGAGACTATGTAGCATACTGCTACTGGCACATTTGCCCATTGGTGCACAGGTGGTGTGACCATGCAGAGCGGCTACATGCAGAGCCTGAAGGGGCTGCGGCAGCCGCATTGTGAGGTAGTTAGTGTGGAGTCAGTATCTCCCATGAAGCAGAAGTGACCTGCCTGCTTACCAGCCATGTCAACCATCGCTGCACGGCAGTTTTCCCCTACTGTTGTGTTGATAAATGAGCATTTACTTAATGTACTATGTTTCCCATGTCTTGCCAACCAACAGTTATTGCTAATGTGTAGCAGGTTATTACATTGTTAATGTGGTGCCATAATAGAGCCAGACTTCTGTTCAAGTAGGACAAATAAAAGGCTTCAAAGAGCTGCGTAATTAGCCCTCTAGATAAGTTTGTTATAAAAAGAAGACTTTATTAGACATCAACAACACCGCTGACAGGCTATATTTCATAAATTTCTTATATCATCCCATATATTATTGGGCACTCAGTAGCAGATACATCTACGCTTAACGGCTAACCATTTCAAATCATATTCACACATACAAACTTGCAAGCTCTTATAGGGGTCCAATTCAGAAAGCAACCCCCTGCAGGCAGGTTCAGAGGCTTGGTGCCCCAGGAAACAACTGTTAATATGAATATTAAGCTGAATAATATTCTGGTGAACTTTAAGAAAATGGCTACTGGTCCCTATAAACTTTGCCTTTGTGGTCAGGGCAACGATCATCTGACAATCAGAACATCTGTGAAACATTCAGTGCTGTGTAGACTTCATGTAGCTTCTGGAACTGTAAGAACTCTCCAGAAGTTTTTGGACCTGTCTGGGATTTTATAGAACTTTCAAGATTCTTTTAGGACGTTCTAGAACTGTCTGGGACTGAACAGTAGTCTATATAGCAGTATAAATACAGGTGTTTTAAAACAGCCATTTTATTTGCTGTTCCAGCTAAGTAAGTGGATAGTGGATACAGAGCTACAGTTAATTTAGAGAGCTTCAAGAGGCTGCAGCATCCGGCAGACGCATTCTGGCACGTCTGTGGCCAATTTATCAAGACCAGAGTGAAAAAGTACTAATACAAAATAAAACTTTATTCTGTAAAGTTTGGAGGATTAATTGAAGTTTAAAAGCTTTTATTAAGCAATCTGTCACAGTTTTCAACGCTAACATGATGTTAAGTTCTAGGCAGTTTAGAATTATATGCCCTACAGGTTCTAGGTATTTACTGGATATGACTGGGTAAACTCCATGGTACTCAACAACTGTTTTGAGTAAAAAGTGTTGGGTTGTTATATTACATAAAACGGTGTGTATGAACAAAGTACACGTACTCTACATAGTAACTGTTTACAACCTATAAACGAAAATTGTTTAAATTCTATAACTTAAAAATGATGAATTTCGAAGGGCAACAAGCTTGAACATGAATCAATAGCATGCTTGTTGGCAGCAGTAAGGCACCAATCAGATTTTAACTAGGGTCGGTGCCTCTGCGGCTTCATTCCTGGATTCATTCACGAAGAGAAGACCTCTTCATAACCGCCCGACTCAAGTTCTGTTTCATTGCAATGTTGGTTTCCTCATAGCTATTTTTAAGCTTTAGTGTACTTCTCAGGACAGCTTCTTACCTCAACAACGAACCAAAACCAGCCCACATTTTCACAGATGTTTGATTTTGCTGAAAGTCTGTCTGATTGCATTATTCATTAAGGCTCCTCGCTGTGGTATTTTCTCACTTTCCTTCCTGAGTGTGATTGCACAGTAATTACGGGATGAGTCAATAGTAAAAGATACCGTTTGTGCAGATGCCAGGAGAGAACCTGAGATGCCAAGCACGGCAGACAATTACACAAAAGACATGTTTGGTTTCTACTCTTCTCTGAGCAAACGGCGCTCCTGGATGGAGTTGAAACAGAAGCTAGAGGAGAAGCACATGTCGGGATCAGAAGGCACTTTGTTTTTCGCCTTAGAGAATATTCATACAGTCATACCTCCGGGACAGGAGAACAATTGCAAGGCAGTCTTAGCCACCTGCCAACAATCAGACCGAAACGCAGGTAATCTTTTAACCGCATGCAGCAAACATGAGAAGCAAATGTTTCTTTGGAGTTGTTGTGCACCACATAAAGGTCTCAGAGACATTTCTAAGTGAGTAGTGATGTGCTGTTTGTGAACAATTCAGTCTTAAGACTCAACTCTGACTCTACTCTTAGGCAAAACCTATGTTTTTTTAAATGCTATTTTCATGTTTTCATTGAGCAGTCATAGAATATAAACAAGGGTAACACTACTTTTACAGTTTCACAGTCTACAGTCTAAGTTATTGGTAATAACCAACATGACACCAAACAGGTTCTAGATATTCATTGAGTAAGGGTGAAGTAATGGCAAAAAACCCAACAGAACCCGATAGAACCCCAGTAAAACCTATTGCGTTCTTTAGCAGCACAGATTCACTTTCATTTATAGGTAGTGATCAGTTACTATGTAGAGTATAGGTAGCTCTGAATGCCCTTTAAATTAAATGTAGCTCTGTGTCCACTACCCACTTACTCAGCTAGAACATCAACTGAAATGACTGTTTTAACACACCTGTATTCATACTGCTATGTGGACTACTGGACAGTACCAGACAGTTCTAGAAAGTTCTAAAAGACCTATGGTTATGCCTAAGTATTACTCAAAACTATATTTATAAAATTATGCTTGGAAATCAGATACCTCAGATACTTTGAGATACTTTGTTTACCTAATACACATTTCGCTAACATTTCCAATGGATACCTTGAGAACTGGTATGTTGGTAATTACCTATAACATGTAGACTGTGAAAGTCTAAAAGAAGGGTTACCCATGTTTCCATCACACAAATATAGTTTATATTCAATGACTGTGAAATGAGGTTAAATGAGATCACATCTAGAACACAAACTCTATTTACTATGTAGCCTGAATGCCTCTAGAACATTTCCCTATTTGGGAAATGTGAAGACATGCCATATGCCATATGCTGTATGCCATATAACTGACCTACTTGGATGTGGACATGTTTCTGATAACTACACAGCACTTTGTAGACTGTACCCCACACTTGCTCAGTGAATATCTAGAACCTGTTTGGCATCATGTTGGTTATTACCAATAGCTTAGACTGTAGACTGTGAAACTGTAAAAGAGGGGTTACTTATGTTTCCATCACACAAATATGTTTCCATCAAATAAATATTGTTTATATGCAATGACTATGAATCATCAAATATGCCTGAAATTAGGTTAAATGAGTTCACATCTAAAACCCAAACCCTCTAGAACACCTATTTTGGTAATGTGAAGAAATTTAATTTGTGCTATATGACTGACCTACTTGGATGTGGATGCGTTTCTGATAACTACCCACACTTGCTCAGTGAATATCTATAACATGTTTGGTGTTTCAGTGTAATTTCATTTCAGAACTGCTATGTTGGTTATTACTGCTATGTTGGATATTATGTAGACTGTGAAACTGTAAAAGACATGGTTAAAGATGACTATGAGTCATCAAACATAACTGCAATAAGGTTTAAAGAATTCATGTATAGAACCCAAACTATGATTGCGGTATAGTTCGAATGCCTCTATAACATTTCCCTATTTGGGCGACATGAGGAAATGAGTTTTGGCCTAAACAGAATACAACATAAGTATAACTCTACAGCATAACTCTTTAGGTAGCCTGTTGTAGCTGAATTAAATTATTAAAATTTCTCAAAGGAATATTTAATGTTTTAATGATAATGCCCGAAACTACTGAAGACATGAAATTTGGTTATGATGATGATCCATCCATGTGGAATATTTATTGTGGAGCTATTACGTTGATGGTGAAGGTGTCGCTGGCTTGTAGGTTCTTCTGACAGGACGCAGGGGAAAGGATAGGAGGAGACCTCCAGGCTTGACGAGCTCCGACAAGGAGGCCGAGTGAACCAGAGAGCAAGCTGGAGGACAATTATGGCCTGCCGTCTCGGCGGCCGAGCCGTCTGGCATGCCGCCCTCAAGCGCGCTGTGTGATTGGGTGCTCAGTCAGCTGAGAATGAGGACTTGAAGCTTGGAGTGCGGAGCAAACTCATAGCCCAGCAAATGAAACTTCAAGGTTACCTGGAGAAATGTAGTTTCTTTCAAGGAGAAGAAGAAGCCAGTCACCTCCAACAAAACTGCAGAAGGAAATCGCCAGAGATGAACCCTCAGGGTGGTCTAGAGCACTTGAGCAAGGCTAAATGTTTTCTGGGAACTAAAAAATACAGAATGATCATTAGGTTGCCTTTAACCCTCCTATTATGTTATGGGTCAATTTGACCCATTTTCACGTTTGAGTTGTCTGAAATATTGGTTAGCCTCTCTTTTACTCCATGAAATTTGTTGACTTTTCATTATTTATGGTCATGAATTTGCATGCACAGTGTGGCCACACTGATGTGTTGTTGTGTACAAAGATTGCTGATATGGTTTCACAGACCTACAATAAATGTATACTGATTGGTGCATGCTGATGTTATGACTGGTTCTGATTGCCCTGTAAGGTAAAAAGGAGCTTCCCCACATTTCTTATCAGTGCCGGAGCAGACATTGTCAAACATAGATGCTAAAAGGACTAACAGTCTGAGAATCTGAACTTTGATACCGTACAAGTAGAGTACTGCTACAAGTAGAGTATATATAAGTAAGGTCTGTATAAGTAAGTCAGCACAAGTAGAATCTATATAAGTAGGTCTATATGAGTAGGTCTTCACAAGTAAAGCCTATAGGAGTATGGTCTATATGAGCAGGTCTTCACATGTAGAGTCTACATGAGTAGGGTCTATATGACTAGGTCTTCACGAGTAGAGTCTATATGAGTAGGGTCTATAGAAGAACAGGATTATTTTGACAAAAATAGTAAAAGAAATTCACTTAAACTGAAATTACTTTTACAAAATTAAAAAAATTAAATGTGAAAAAATCTGGAAATCGTTGAATTGCATTACTTAAAATTATTATCACAAGGTTGCAGTTTGTGAATAAAATATTCATTAAATAGTTGTTAAAAATGTTTCTGAATCTTCAGAGAATATATTTTATATATATACTAGTTTATATTTATAGTTTTATTGTTTTGACTTGACCCTCTGCTTGTTTTTAAGTGTATTTAAACTGTGTGGGTCAATTTGATCCATAACATTATGAATGTATTTTTTTTTTTTTTTACATAATACAAGGGTTAAGCTGATAGTAGTATAGTAATACTTTTGTTCCATTACTTTTAGGAACAAACTAGAAAATTGTCCAGTCAGAATTTTGCCTTCATGGTATCTGTTTAGATACAGCCGTGTGAGCATTCCCATTGTCATGAACTGCAAACACGATTGAGAAACCATCAACGAATGACATTTTCATCTGCAATGCATGAGAAAGTCTTTCTGGACTGGTTCTGGACTTTCTGGAAGACCTAGATACACCACTGGCTGTGAATACAACGTGGTTTTAGTCAGCTGTTAGATTTGGAGCACAGTGGCAGCTCTATAGTAGGGTTCTTCGGACTGTAAAACTGAACTGCATAAAAAGCTAAAAGCTTCTACAAGCTTAATATGGGACGACCACAAAATGTTAATGTTTACTAGCATTACCTCAGCAATAACATCATCTTACAACTGCTCTAGAGGAGCTAGCAGAAATTAGCATCATCATAGAGGTAAGTTTTTACTTTTATGGCTCCAAATAAGAGCCTAGCTCTAAAGGTCATGGTTAGTCACTGGAAGTTACAGATGCTGATGATGTTGGTAATGATATTGTAGCGTTGGAGTAGAAAAAGATGTGGTTAACAGAGCACTTTAAAACAATGGCAGCACTGGGTAAACTGAATGGCTGGGATTGTAGGCAGATCACTTTTAAGCATACAACTCTATCCATACAACTACATGATGGTAGACACCAACACTGCACCAACTACCTCCCAGCTCAGCACAAAATGGTACGTGCAGTACATATACTCATCCTCCAGCTAACGATAACAACTTATTCACAATTTAGATAAGAGTCTCTCTTACTGTGAGTCGGGCAAGTCCCATGAGCACCACATGTTTATGTTCACAGGAATCAGTAGCGGGATACTACATAGCCTCTCTCTCCAGAAGAACCATCCTGGCCAATTCCACAAAGTCTGAGCAACCCCACCACTCCATGGTCCATCCCGTTAAACAAACATCCTGGGGGCGCACCATCAGTCCTCCCTTGGGGCCACATCCTTTCCTTCAGGGCGACGGAGCAGAGAGACAAAGCACTGCATCCTCCTCCCCTGTGCGGTGGTGCTCCTTGCCTTAGATGTGATGGCTTGAAGGTTGGCCGGTGTGGTGGGCAAGTTGCATGAACCGACCCAGCTCCTCTGGCAGCAGCATGCCCAGAAGGCACCTCCAGGATGCTTGCTGAACCATCACAATCAGCCCTGCCACCAGCATGAAGCACGGCCTTCCCCAACACTTCCAGGCTACCACCCTGTTCTGCCAGCAGATCCTTGACAGCCATCTAGTCCTTGCCACTCTGGCGCTTAATCACTGTGCTGCCTCTTTTTCCTCTATTCTCAGCAGGGCTCATTGTTCTTCGCCACTTATCTTTACTTTTGAGATCATGGTATCTCCATTCTTCACCAGTCCACTGCTGGGGGGGTTCTATCCCACTTCTGACACCAGTGTGGCAAAATAGATGAAGACAAAGAGAACACAGCAGCACTTTAGACAAATGCTCTTTTATTGACAGCAGTGGAGAAACCCCAATGGCCAGAACAGCAAGCAGGTCACTTGTGGCCAAGGGGGCTCTGCATAATGGTAGACACCAACAATGCACCAACTACCCAAAGTTCTGGACAGAATAACACATACAGCACATGTACATATCTAACAATAGCTATTTGTTTACAACTTAAGGTCTCTCATACTGCAAACCCAATACTTCCCGTGAGACTTGGCTTGCCCGCGGTGGCAGCAGCCAGTAGCGGGATGCTACAATACGCTGATAAATCATGAATAAATAAACAATGTAACTCTCATCCCTCCTGCTACCCCAACATAAGTAAAAGTTGTTGTGGCTTTAATGGTGGTTCATGTGGTGTTAGGAGGAGACGGTGTATATGGGGAGGTTTGCTTGAAAAAAGGTACACGAAGAAAGTACCCAACAAAAAATGCTTGCAGCTGACCCAGTCGATGTTGTAGGCACCATTCGGCTCTCATTAAGCATGAAATAACGTCTTCACTGCGCTTTTCCGATGTGAGGCACCAGTTCTCAGGGCTTTCTCTTCTCCTCCTCCTTTTCTGAGGAGATATTTTCCTCACAGCTTGTTCTGCAGCCCACGCATCTATATCCTAAAGCCGCACTGATCACATCACTGCTTAGCTGACTTTTTCAACTTTCTGCCAACTCCTCTTCACATGCAGGAAATTTGCATTAATTAGGCAGGCTCCAAGGACTCGCTAGAGCTGCACATCTCCTGCTGCAAGACGAATACGTTTAGGCGGGGTTTTTCTTCTCAAGCGCTGGAAGTAAACAAACATTGTTTCCCAGCTGCTGCCGAAGGTGTGAAACTGAGTCGTGAGGAGTGCAGGGACTGCAGTGTGGCACTTCAAATGTGCAACATGTATAGTGATTCCTTGTTTTAAACGCCTTTAAACTGTCTCTCTACACAAAGCTCCGGGGCGGCTCCTCCACCGGTGTGCTTTGTGTGGAAACCGATATGTGATCACTTTAGTCTTTTACGTTCTTCTGTGTTGCTCTCTGATATCGCAAATGGGATCAAACCCTGCCAAACACATCACCAGTGAAATTTTACCTGTTCTACACCTTGGAGATGTTAGATAAGGTAATAAGAAAGCAACTACCTGTGCTGTCATCTTGTAAGGGGGTCCTTGGGTGGTAGCTCCTGCAAGACATAAAAGAACACAGGGTAATAATGGTAAGATGACCCGTAAGGGTATGAGCTCATAAGAACCAGTTTATAGAGATGTCAATGGTTAGTTCTGTCTTTCTTATGATAACAATTCTTAAGAAGTAAAGAGTTTTTGGTGTAGGCAGGGGAGTCATCTACTTCCTGGACAACAGGACCGGGACCAAACTGCAAACTGCTGGTGTTGGGGGTAGAAACCGTTGAAATGTCAGCACCTGAAAGCAGCAGAACATCAATGTAAGATGAATTCTATTTAAAGACAGGTATCAGGCTGTGATTGGCCAGAGTACTGAATGAATGAATGGCGTAGCATTGGAATCCTCCTGGAGTCCTTTCTTTTCTTTTACTTTTCTTTTGAAGCTTTTTCCACCATTTTACACACTTGTGTAGCACCAAATAAACGCTGGAATTCGTTTGAATCCATATGGCACGTCTCTAGAGAATTCTTGTGGCAGCCTCACCCCGCCGACCACTCACGATCACATTACCACATGAAGATGCACAAAACCTCTAGCAGTTAAACAGGTGAACTATAGACAACACTTGAACGTTTGGTTTTCCCTCCCATTCCTGTGTATTAACATAAAGCACACCTGTTGTCTGGCAGGGACAAGTGGGGTTCTACCAGAAAGACTCTAATGATGGATATAATTTGATGTATAAAAATTCTCAAGAAGTGAGGAGTTTTTGCCATAGGCCATGTCCTGGGCCCAGGCCTCGAAGCATTCCGACCCTTGTTGATCCTGTTGGATATGGACAGCAGGGGAGTCGTCTACTTCCTGGGCAACAGGACCGGGACCAAACTGGTGGTCTTGGAGGGTGGGGGTGGAAACCATTGAAATGTTGGCACCTGAAAGCAGTAGAACATCAACGTAAGTTGAATCTATTCGAAGACAGGTATCAGGCTGTGACTGGCCAGAGTACTGAATGAATGAATGGCGTAGCATTGGAGTCCTCCTGGAGACCTTGCCAGCAACAAACATGGTCATAACTTCACTTTCTAGCAATTGCATGGGCTGTTTATGTACATGTACAGGGTTTGACAGACACTTTCATCTAGAACAACTTACAGTTTGATAATTTCTTCACACAGGTAGACCAAGGTAATGTTAGGAGTCTTGCCCAAGGGCTCTTACTAGTATAATGTAGGATGCTAGTACACATAGGGGATTGAACCCCAGTCTACAGATGTAGAGTTACTACCCACTCCACTATACCTATCATTATTAACCAAGGGCCTTGCTTTGATATTTAGAAATAGATGATAAAGTTATGGCATTAGGCTAACATTGCTTGAGAAAACTGCTGTCAAACTGCTCAGTGTAGGCTACATCTTAATATGTCAAATATAATTTTTATAGCTAAAACAAAAGTTTCACAAGACATTAATAACAGTGAATAGCAAAGTGATTGGCTAATGTATCTTAAAGTGATTCTGTTTCCTGTTAGGAACCTAGCTAATAGGTATAGGCATTAACAGGGGACTACAATACTGCTATCCAACCCAGCAAAATATGACTTTACTACTTGCTAAGGTACTTTATGGCAGCATGCCATCACATTTCACTTAATTTAAAAAGATCTTTTGTCTAATTATGGCAACCAAGTGCTCTCCAGATGCCACTTAATATGGTAGTGGAGTCCGGCCAAAGCTAACATCAAACTCCAGTGTATCTTAAGTCCTGGGGGACTGTGAAACTACAAGTCTGTGAACACTTGACATTTGCTGCTTGAGAATAGCCAAGAGAGTCCTATTTTTCATCTTTTTAATATTTCATATTTGTAATAAGCCAAATAGAGTCTAAGGGTGCATCTAAGGTTGTACTCACACTAGATGATCTGTGTCATGCCCAAGCTAGTGTGGTCGCTCTGTGCTGTACTGTACCTGGGCCCACTTGAAGAGATTCAAGGCTTGGAGTGTGATTTAGTTGGACTTGGGCACAATACCCATCTAGAGTGATTGCTGCAGACGTCTGTGGTTAGCGCCTCTGTCTTGCCTCATTGAGGTATTCTCTGTGACATGATGTGATAGAGGTCTGCCATACAGGCCTGGAGAGACGACCCTGCTAAAAAAAAATCTTCCTTCAAATACCTGTGTTTTGAATGAATCAACATGCACAGTCTAGTTCCAAGTACCAAGCTACAAAAATGCCTGGGGTCAGCGTGTGGGGTTGGAGATGCCACAACTGTGCCATTTTGGTGTGTGCACTTTGCCCTTGCAGCACTTGAATAACCTATAATGACCCTTGGAGCAATGGTATAAGCTAGCTCATGCATATAAGTGCAAAGAGAGCTCAGGCCGACAGGTAAGTGGGAGGGGTATAGTCACGCTCAGGCATGGTACAACACAGCTTGTCATGCTGGCTTTGTTACCTTTGTTCGCTTAATAAAAACAGTGCCAATGCATCTATAATACGTCCATTGTCACTCTGTATTTGAGCAGCCTAAATGATATGGTTTTGTCTAATAGCTGTATGATTTTGATCTGTTAAGATCACCAGGGCCATGTTTAAATGGAGTAGATCCATCTGGTCCAGGGGTCTTCAAATCTGGACCTTGCATCCAGTTTCCAGTCTTGGATTTTGTAATCCTTGGTAGGTGTTGCCAATCAGCTACATTAACTGTTCCCTTTAACTTCCAGCGAGAACAAAATCCACCACTGGAAACTAGATTGAAGGTCCAGATTGGAAGACCTGAGTTCTAGTCATACGTGTAATTACTTCTAGTACTGGGATCATCAAATAGAGGCCCACTGGCCAAATCTGGACTGTGGAAGTTTTTTCCAGCACCAACCCACTCCAAAACCTATTAAAATGATGTAGTAGGGTAAAGCACGGAACAAGGGGTGTGAATTCTGACGAGGTTAGATGTTCAAGTACACTCCTTGACCAAAAAAATACTGCACCCTGATAGAAATATTGGTTTGCAGAAAAACTCGGCATGCAGTTATGTCTCAGGTAGATATGTAAATGATTACAGGTGTTGTCTGGTTACATGAAGGCACACACGGCAAACAGGATCCAGGCGGCCCAGACAGACCACCAGTAGAGAGGATTGTTTGGTCCGTTGACAAGCACAAGCGGCTCCCACAGTTTCCTTATTCACCATCCAGACACAGGTGGCACAGTCAGTACACACCCCGTTACGAGCCCTCCCACTGACAGCCAGCCACCGCCGCCTTCGTTTGCACTGGTGAAGTGAACAAGAAACCTGGACTGCTATGAACTTGAACCATATCAGCTTCCCCAATAAACATATCCTTTCCTCTAGTACTGTAAACACTTACATATATCATCATCATCATTACATTCACATCTAGAAAGTTTCATTGGATTCCAACAACTCCTTCTCGATTAACTGAACAAACATCGGGTGTAAGCTTACAATTGGGATTCATTATTCCCAAATAACTGGTGGAAATCAGGAGGTTTCCGTGACACAACAGGCCTCCTAATGATCTAACACCACAGCTGGATGCCTCCTCAGTGGACAAAGTGCTAACATGTTTGTCAGAGAGATATCCTTATTCACTGTGCCTGGGCCTAGCTCACATCAGCCTCATGCTCTCCATGCACAGTCCATGCAACTGTTTATCTATTAAAGCAATAATGGAAAAACAGCAGAATCGACTTCCACCATAGGTCAAATAAAAAGCGATACCTGCCCTACCGTACCCCTTTCTCTCTATCCGCAGAGTTCCCCTCCTAATCTCCGATGCCTGAATTATTAACATGCCTGCCGGCAGTGTGAGAACATACCTTCCAGCTACAAATTACACACGGCTCCCACAATTAGCCAGCTGACATGCCGCTCAAGCACTTCATTAGGCTTGGAGAAGGCTGCTGGAACCGTGCTCCACTGCTCATGCAAGAAGACAACATCCTCCAGCAGGTGGGCAACAAGCAGTGAAGACCCTCTGAGCTCCCCCCTCCCAGCTCCACATAGTTAATGCCCAGAAATCTGCAGATACGGACTACCACCTGCATGGCTTTGTTAGCATATGCTTGTATGCATGTGTGCCTGGCTTGCTTGCTTGAGTTGGAGGAAGGTAAGTCATAGTGGGATGGAATAGTTTATCGATGCTATAGGCTTGACTTGACTTTGGTTAATGAATCTAACAAATATAACTTCCTCTCTATTTCAACACTGAAATACACTCATCATTAAAAAAATACAGGGCTATCGGGAAGGAAGATAAAGGTTACCAGGAACAACAAATGATGATAAATTTAGACTGATATGGGCAATATTTATAGAGCTACACATACAGAAGTAGTGTCTCTCAGAATTGCGTCGGGTCGCCATGTTTGCTAACCCAACATGCCAGACGTCTCGGCATGGAGTTGTAGAGGTTCCTAATGGTGTCCTGTGATAAGTCATCCAGTGCAGCTTGAATATTCTCACACAGTTCCTGCAGACTGTGCGGTAGGGGTGGAGGTGGAGTGACACCAGGCCTTCTGGACCTGTGATGCATGACAACAAACTGTTCATCTTTGCGTTGACCACCCACGTATTCGTTGGTTGTCTCCACCAGGACAAAAGCAGGACTCATCACTGAAGATGCCGCCATTCTGAGTCACTCCATGTCAGTCTGGCATGACTCCATTGCAGTCTTTGGTGACGTTGACGTGGTGTTAGTCAGGCAGTTATCTGCCAAAGGTGCTGGCACTAACAGGATGACTCATGGAGGGCATCACTGCTCACTGAATGTCTGCAGTCAGTTACAGCGATAAGGCCCATCCTTGCTTACATCACATGAGTGTGAAACTTGAATCATTGGCATGTCTCACAATGTCAAACCTACTCATCAAGTTTCATTGCTGTTGGTTGATTCCTTCTGAGTGCTGCACGTGGTATTTGTGCAACTATTCCTTTGATGATGAGTGTGTTTTGTTCAACGTTATTCATGCTAAATAATGAAAATATGAGATAGCTTGTAAGGCTGTCCTCTGATATGAAGCATTGTAGCTTTGCCTAAGCTTTAGCTCAGTGTTTTCTTAGATTTATTCTAGCTAACGTTTGGAACTGCAAGGAAATCACACCGTGATTGGTTTTCACCAATTATTTTGGTTACTGTGTGATTATTGTACTGATTGTACTGATGTGTTGATTATTGTGGCTGAATTTAAAATGACTCATGAAACAAGGACTTTTATAGAGAGTGCCTCGCTGACTAACACCTTAGGGTAGATTGTCCATCACCCGTCTAGCACTGATGCTCACAGAGGGCTGTGTGTGTCCTTACTTGCTGTTGTGAACTGATTTTATCTGACAACTTTTGGAAGAAACCAGAGTTATGATCCATGACATAATTACAAGAACACATTTGACTTATAATATACAAAATATATAAAATTAGCATAACTACTTACAGTATTATAAAAAATTAATAGTAATTAATTAATTAATTAATTAATTAAGTCATTCATTCATTCTTTCATTCATTAATTCATTCATTCAGTCAGTCAGTCTTTTATTCATCTTCTGAGCTGCTTATCCTTCTGGGTCATGGGGGCTGTTGGAGCCTATCCCAGTACTCATTGGGCCGAAAGCAGGAAACACCCTGGACAGGCCACCAGAATAACGTTACGATAAAATACCAATTTAAAAAAAATATATAGATATCAAGAAGGGTGGTGGGGGATGTGCCCACCTCCCCCAACCCCAATGTGCATGATGCCAATGATATGGGGTGTCATTGCTACAGTAACCTTTTCACACTGATCCCCATGAATCAGATATGTACGCTTGTTGTTTTTGTGAGGAATAAAAAAAGAAAAGATAAAGGAATACACAAACTGAAGCTACCTCCTGACCTTCGATCGCTTAAACGACTGATTGCATGGGCCCGGTTCTTAGGCCTAATAAAGTGGCCCCTCGAGTTCAGTAATAAGCTGAATTGCAATCATGGCCTGCAGACAGAGAGGCAGCATTTGGAGGGAGGAACAACAACAAGAGCGAGCGCAACACAGTGACCTGATTGACAAACACACTGAACATCAGTGCCAAAGGATGAAGAGCCGGGGGGTCGGGGGGAGGGGGCGGGGCAGGGAGGGAAAAGGATCGACTCGCAAATCGATATAGGGCTTAAAGAAGCCCGAGTGATCTTAGAGCAGGGACTTAGAGTGGGGCAGAAGAAGACGCAACACACATACTCTCTGTTTCTGCACCTTTCACTCTTCCTCCTCCACCTCTTCTGTTTCTCACTCACTTTCTCACTCATTCTCTCTCTCTGGCTCTGTCTCTCTCTCTCGCCCACCAGACACACATGCTCACACCAGCCCCTCTTTTTCTCCTCATCTTTCTCTCTCCCTCTCTCTCTCTGTTTCTCTCTCTCTCTCTGTCTCTCTCTCGCCCACCAGACACACATGCTTGCACCAGCCCCTCTCTTTCTCCTCATCTTTCTCTCTCCCTCTCTCTCTGTCTCTCTCTCGCCCACCAGACACACATGCTTGCACCAGCCCCT
>CM067481.1:3873506-3892138 GCA_034552555.1 Semaprochilodus insignis
TGTTGTTGGTGATCTTAAAGACTCTACAGGTTCACACTTGATGAGAGTCTGAAACAATACATATCCTGATATACCACATATATTCTTGATGTATCACAGTATTATATTTCTGCCATATCTCCACCTCTAATATATATCATGTTGGACAGACCAATAGAATTGGTCCAAAATTGGTTAGAAAAATGTCCATCCATTACAAATTCAGAAAGCTGTTTAATCCTCCTGTAAAGTTCCATTTTGGAGGGTTTTAAGGTGCACTGCATAATAATTTAATGAGTGCTACTTTCTAGTTTGATGTGTTTACTTCACTTAAGCTAAACATAATGAGAACCTTCTATGAGGAGCCGTGTCGAAATTTTTGACTGGTACTGTAGCACTGCTGCCCCGATGGCAGATTCTAAGCCCTTGTCAATCACGTTGAAGGATTTGCTCCAGGTTAGACCATTGTAAATGCAATGATGGCTGAAGCTCTTGGTAAGTGATGCTTCCTGGTACCTAAGAAACCACGTTCAGCAGCAAAATGAAGAAGTGATTTAAATTAAAGCAAAACAAAAGTTAAAAGTTGGTGCTGTTTCTGCCACTGCAGCGGCTCATGGAGAGTAAAGGAATGAAGTTTACTTCAGAATTCACAACGTTTCTTCTAGACTGGCAATTAGTGAGGACAGTGGAGGTACTGTGCATTTCCTTGTTTACTACTATAGGCATGGATACTACGACTTTCTGGTGATATGTTGCCTCTTATTAGTGTTAATCTGAGGGTCTTTGTCTTGGTGGTCTACCAGGTCTTCCAGGTGTTTGCTAGGAGGTCCATATTGACTGTATCTTTTGTGCTCCAGCTTTGGAAAACTCCAGCTGTTTTGCACTTCACTTGCTACAGCTTTCCCCTTCCTTAAGCAATCTCCACCTCAGTGTCTCCTGAGAAATGAACCACTTTTGTGCCAGAAAATAACATAAGTGAAGGGTGGTCTCTGAGGGGTGGTCTGTATTCTTTAGACGTAAGGCTTAATCATAGTCCTGCCAATTGGAAATAATACCTGCAGATGATTCCTTAGAGTTTAAGCAGTTAGACGCTCCAGTTTCACTCCCACCTCACGAACATCCCCGTCGACCAGTCTCTCTCCACACAGGTCGCCAGTTATTTTCACTGCTCCCAGACTGGCCTTTGTTCCAGCGGAAGGGTATGTGTGTAAGTATGTGTGTGTATGTATGTACACCTTTCCAGGGACAGCCCAACAATAGGAGCTGACACGGCACTAAGGAAAACACTCTATTGATTGGCCGTATCCCTTGCAGTGAGTGAATTGCCGGTAAGTATCGGTGGCGCCCCACGCTCAGTCCGAGTGCTGGCGCATTCAAGGAGATCCAGCCTTGCAGCCACGAGACGAATGAAAGCATCACTCATTAAAGCCACACAATGGCCCCGACTGAGCTTGCACCAATTTAAAACCCTTAAACACACCCATCGAAATGGTTCCCTGTGAATTACCTCCTGACAGTGTAGAACGCGTAATCAGCCTATGAGCCAGAATGCCAATTATAGCGAAAGGACCCACTGTCAGAACAGGATTAACAGGGCCCGAAAAGCTGGCTTGGTAAAGAATGGGCTTTGATTAAGACACGGCTTCTAAGACCTGAGAAGTGACAATGCCGTTCGCTCGTTTTAACACACTATTTCCATTCTTTCATGTTTCTGTCCTTAAGGCAACAGAGCCCTGTCAATGTAAAGGGGGTTACATGTTGTCACTTTTCATGTTGAAACCTCTGAAGTTCTTGTTTTGGCCATGTTCGTTGCACAAGCATTGCAGGAGGTTTAGACCAATGGAAATGGTATGACACTACAAGTGCTTCTGTTCATGCTACAACTGTGAGGGGAGAAACTCAACACTGTGGGTCTGAAAGGATGTGTAGCTGTCAAGAAGCCATGGTTCATGTATTGCATCAAGAAGAGTGTGTCCTGTTGCATTTCAGAGAGGTTTCTGATGGCTTCCCACAATCTACCACCCTGAGATCCTGCTATAATAAGAGTATCATATCAAGAACCCTATATTCTACCTGAATTATGGTTGAGCATTGCTTTGCAAGGTGAAATATACTGTTATTCAGTGGTATAATCTTCTTCTTCTTCTTCTTCTTCTTCTTCTTCTTCTTCTTCTTGGCACTCTTTTTTGTCTTCTAACTAGTTCCACAGTGTTCCCACAGTAGTCCAACACCATTGTTCTGAGAATGCCATCAAATGCAGCCTTCTTGAACAGCTACACATCCTTTCAGACCCCCACAGCACTCAGGTGTCAGTGGAAGGATGGACAGGAACACCTGTGGATGCTTTCAGATCTGAAGCAAGAGTGGAGCTTGATGTTCTCCCGAAAGATGAAAGCTTAAAATACTGTTATAACCTACTATAATAATAGTATCATATCAATATCCCTGTATTCTATATGAATTATGGTTGGGTATTGCTTTGCAAGACGCAATATACTGTTATCTGGTGGTATATTCTTCTTCTTCTTCTTTGTACCCTTTTTTGTCTGCTAACTAGTCTCATAGTTTTCAAGATATCAACACCATTTCCAACTCGGGAATGATCGGCCAGATCAGGAATGGTGTGCTTGCATACAGCTTTTTGATCTGACGTGCGGTTTTCCTAAAAACTTTGATGAATGAATCTGATTTCTTTCCATTAATAATGAATGGGATGGAAAAGTGCACGCCCATCTACTGTACTTTTGGTTGACCTACAGACCCCAGCACAAATTTAGTGTTGGACTGACTAAGATTAATTTCAGCCCCACCTGAACCATATTGTTTCCTTTAACCTACAGTCAACAAACTGCATCTTTTCCCATTACGGTACATTGGCTCAACCAGCAGACCAATGTCACTCTGACACACTCACATGTGTTTGTCTTTTTTTCCATCTCTCTTTCTTCCCTTTCCACCCAAACCCTGTTGTTTCCTTTACCCAACAGCCCCCAAACTGCATGTACTCACTCAGGGCAGATGCCGAAACTCTAATTCATAGCGGTACTGACCCGCACACTTCTATGAATCGTTTATTCATCCCTCAGTCCCGTTCATTTTCAGCCCCACCCAAAACCTATATTGCTTCCCTTACCTAACAGCCATCAAACTGCATGTACTCACTCAGGGCAGATCCCCAAACTCTAATCCATAGCTGTACTGAGCCTCACTCTTGTGTCGTTTATTCATCCCTCACTCCACCCACAGAGTCCCATTCATTTTCGGCCCCACCCAAAACGTATTGTTTCCAGCTATCAAACTGCATGTGCTCACTCAGGGCAGATTCACAAACTCTAATCCACTGACCCCGACTCCTCTATGTGTTGGTTATTCACCCCTTGTTCCTCCCATAGACTCTCATTCATTCTTAACAACAACTTTGCAACTGGCTAGCAACAAGCTTAAGCTGCGTGATGTACTTTTCTAGTTTAGCTTGTCATTCGTTTTAGGATCTCACTGGGGGTTCAAATATAAATAAATCTCAACTCCAGCTAATCCCTTTACATTCCCTATATGTCCATTCCATAATTTAATCTCCTTACATCACAACGTCTAATTACACTCCATAGACACGGACATCTAAGACGAAGGACACATTCCTTTACCTACTAAGGCTTGTGTCTATCAGGCAGCAATAATCTCATTCTGTAGTAATCCCCAGATTACAGTGCTGCTAATCTGCTGCTGACTGACAGCTAGCGCTATTTTTTTTTTACATTAAGGCTTCTGCGCTCTGAGTTCTGTGTAGACAGGGGCACCTCATATGCGTACATGTCTGTATGGGATTTAGGAGCGTGATGACAGACTGTGTGCTCTGCTTAACATTTCACAGATCCACAATGGATTCATTCAGGCGGTGAGAATGCTGTGGTACGATTGAAAACAGCACACTGTTTCAACACAGATTTAATAGATGTCACATGTGTGGTTCTCAACAGCTTAAGTCTGAAGGGACCAGCCCTTTATTGTGTGAAATATGTCCAAGGCTCTGGCTGAATGCTACCTTTATGACTAGCTTCCGCTAAGCTAAGTCCCATTGAGAAAGTGGAGGAGTAGCATTGAAGCTTCATTGTGGTATTAGGCCTCAAAAGCTGGACTGCCAGTTGCTATCAAATCTCAATATGGTGCCTTGAAGCAGCCAACAATGCTTTGCATGGACTACAGTGCATAATGCAAATTCATCATTACCAGCTTCACTGTCTAAACATTCATGCGACATCTATAAAACAAAGATTGCTTATTAGCTGCAATGGAATGGAGATCTTAGTATAGCAGCTACTAATGATTAAGGAGATGTTCATGCTGTAGATGCCTGAACCTATTATCCATTGTTTTCAACATAAGAGAAAAGAGTTCAGCTTGAAATGGTCCAGTACCCTACAAGCATGCTGACCAATCAAATCAAAGATAAGTTGTACCGCTGTAATGGAGGGGCAATTAGTCACTGCAGTCCATAACAGATTCTAATCGTGATATATACTCATCATCAAAAGAATAGTTGCACCCAAATAGTTGCACTCAGTGTCAGATTGCAATGCTATTCTGGAGGAGGATAAGCGTTTAGACTGATATGGGCAATATTTACTGAGCTACACATACAGAAGTAGTGTCCCTCAGTATGGCGTCGGACCTCCATGTGTGCTAACGCAACATGCCAGACGTCTCAGCATGTCTAATGGTGTCCACGCAGCTTGAATATTCTCACACAGTTCCTGCAGATTGTGCGGTAGGGGTGGAGGTGGAGTGACACCAGGACTTCTGCATGTGTGACGCGTGACAACAAACCGTTCATCTTGGTGCTGACCACGGTGCCTCCACATACGGTTTCGTTGATCGTCTCCACCAAGACAAAAGCGGGACTCATTACTGAAGATGACCTGCTGCCATTGTGAGTCACTCCATGACAGTCTGGTGACGTTGACGTGGTGTTAAGGGCAGCTGTAATAGCAGTCTGCATACATGTAGTCCTTCATCGTGCAGCCGTCTGCCAATGGTGCTAGCACTAACAGGATGACTCCTGGAGGGCATCACTGCTCGCTGAACGTCCACAGTCATGGCTGTTGGGTCAGTCAGGTAGACCAATAAGGCCCGTCCTTGCTTACATCTTCTTTATGATTATGTTATTTAAAATTAACAAGCAAGACAATTGTGTAATTCAATCTAGTCAGTTAGCTATGTTTGGTATCAGGTCAGCACAGCCCTATGCAACCCCACTAATGGATTGTAATTACTGCATATCTGCATAAACTGATCTGTAAAGCATTTTTAGGTACAATATTGATCTCAAATGTCTGTATACATGCATTCTCTACCAACAGCCCACTTAAAACAACAGTAAATTAATTAGTTGGGATATGGCATTTTGTGAAGTCACTATTGATTGAATGAGAATTAATGTTGAAAGCATGTTAATGACAGACTTAGTGGTCTCGCTTACGTAAGCCACTTACATTTCCACTCTTGGGTCACTCTATTGATAGCTGAATTCATAGTCATGGATCTGTGGCATATTGAGAATCTGAATGAACTATTCTTTAAAACACTGGGGAAAACTGGGTAATGCTTTGCATGAATACTGATACATAACATTATCATAAAGATGGCATAGCAGATGCCAAATGCTGTATTGGGCTGTCAAGTGTCATATTACTATTATCAGTGATTGTCATGACATGTGCCAAAGTATACCACAGTTCGCCCTGACTTTGCAATGCAGTTGTCCCAAAGGCTTTCAGTCAGTGTCAGTAATGAGACTGATGCTATGCAAACAACAACTGCCACTAACACATAAACTGACACCACATTATTACAACCGTTGTAATCAAGAAAGCTGGATACAAGTGGCAGCAGAATTCTGTTTTTGTCAGACGCCCCATTCCTATTTTTGACACATCACATCACATTGATGGTTAACCTTAAATCCTGTGCCCACCTTTCTCAAAACATGGTTAGACTAGTCTAAAAAAAAATAAGCAAAGAGCGATTCATGAGGTGGAGAACAGTGAGCTATGTGCATGCTTGTAGGTTGCTAGCCTGTTGGATGTTTCTTTTAGTAGCATCATGTTGTTGAAGTCATTAGGTTCTAATACCAGCTTGTAAAGCATGTAGCTAGTTCTCTAAAGCTATTAGCCATGTTAGCTTCCATTTATTGATTAGAAGGTTTGACAGTGTTTCTAGTGTAGACATCTTGGAGGGTTTTGCATTCCAATACTTCATTGGCTGCCATCCACTTTCCCCACCAGCTACAGCACTGTCAATGTTGGTATGGATGCCATCCACGCAGGTTCTGCCTTTTTTGGCTGTTCACTTTGGCACTGGAAGCACCATTTCTCTACAGTTTACCGGACGGGCACTATCCCACTTCTGACACCAGTGTGGTGCCAGCACAGAAGAAGAAAGAACCTAGAAAGAACATAGTGCTTTAAGTGAATGCTCTTTGAGCTCTTTTGAGCCAGCTAGCATCCACTTGCGAATTATAGAACCTCCCTTGTACTTTCTTTCTCTCTATTTTTATATTCCACTTACTAAAGAATTAGTTCCAGATATATTGGGTGTAATAACTTCCTAATTCTAGAGTTACAGGCTTCTTGCATGTTATTACAGGCTTCTTACATGTTAAGGCTTCCTACAGTAAATGTAAACCGGTTGTCCTTAATAAAAGAAAGGAAATGCAGGCCTGGTCTTGCGGGCAGCTCCTGGGTGTTCATCAGAGTACATAAATATAGCTATTATATTAGCATATCATTGCTGCCCAAAGAAAAACAAGTGTCTCCAAAATGGCAACTTTACAGGAGAGGGCAAAGACCTTCTAATGTAAGTCAATTCTAATGTAAGTCAATGGAACCAGACATTTTTCCAAGGGATTTTGGGCTTTGGGCAATTCAGCTGTCTGAACATTAAGCTGCTTCTCCTACCTGCACTGTACACTTTATATATCTATACTGTTTACAACCACATACTTGACTGATACTGCTCTTACACTTTGCACGTCTTGCACACATACTGTACTGTTTGCACACGTTGTCTTTGTCTATTTGTCCTTATTTGTCTATTTGCACACATTGTCTTTGTCTATTTGTCCTTATTTGTCTATTTGCACTACACTCTATATATTTATACACATATTCTTGTAACTGCACTGGAGAAGAAGCCTGACCGTGTTTCGTTATACTGTGCAACCCTGTACTGGTATAATGACAATAAAGTTGAATTGAATTGAATTGAATTGAATTGAATTGAATTACGGTTGGTCCATTCATCATGAAATGTGTTTAAATGATGCATCAAAGTAAAAATGGACCAAAAATTGAGATGTATGTTCTGCGACGATATCTTAATGAGCATATCTAAATGTCCCATGTTTATTACAAGGCTTATTATTCAGTAATTACAAGGCAAACTGACCGAAGCGTGCAAGAAACATTTGGACTTGCTGATTGGTCCTGGTCAATGGGGTTATAGGGTTAACTATTACTTAAAACACTGATTGATTCCAAACACCCCTATGCTTGGAAGCTTTAACAACAGACTCCAAAAAAAATGGCCAGTTCATTAGCTGTAATGGAATATCGCTTTCCGTGAAGTCGCTATTGATTCTAGCGAGGCCTAATGATTAAAGCATGCTGGATGTGACCCTTCGTGGTCTCCCTTCCATGTAGAGCTCTTGTACATACCACTGACTCCTTGAATCAGTCCATTGATGGCTGAAGTCTTATTTCGAGGCCCATCCATAAAACTGCTGCGTGCCAGTCAGCTGGCAAATACATTTCTGTCGCTCCTTTTTATGGGGTCTCCCCGCGAGGAGGTGGATGAGTGATGGAGCTTGGGGAAGCGCTGGCTGCTCAGAGGGGACTGGAGGAATGAGAAAGAGAGAGAGAGAGATTTAGCAGAGATCCACTGCGGCGAAGTGTTCATTGACGGTAACCCATTATATCAGCTTCCTGTGACACCGGCTCGTGAACATCTGTGCATGTCGTTCTCAATGACCCAGTTCATATCTCCTCTCTCTCTTGCTTTCTCTCTCTCTCTCTGTCATGCACTTTCTCTCCTTTTCCTTCCTTCGCTCCCCTGCTGTCACAGAACCTTCACTTTTGCTTCTGCAGGGAAAAGATTTAGTGTAAATGTGTTCAGCTGCAGTGTGTCACTGTTTTAGCTTTCATAGGCACCTTCTGTGTGTCTTATGGAGCACATCCTCATAATGCTATTCAAACAAATGTATTGAATGTATCTGTTACGGCAGCATTAAGCTTTCTGGTTTTGTTTCTAAATGTGCGTTCGGTAATTGAGAAGGATTTTTCAGTGCTTTTTCAGCAATACGTGGAAGACAAACTTTCTCAATGCTTTCCATCCTTTCAGGTCTGTATTTAAAGCTTAGATATGGCTGAGGCGTTCAGTACAGCCTGAAATAATCATTTAAAAGTCAAGGGTGTCTGGGTTTGGTGGAAGGTGTTTAGATCACATCATCTTTGTACCTTAATGACACATGCTTAGGCTTTAAAAAGAAGCCTTGGCTGAATTACTGGGTCTCTAATGCACCCAGCATTATGGTGATGCAGATATAATGACAGTATCGATTTATTTGCTATTCATTTGCCCTCCATTCCTGCTCAAATTCTTTGGCTCACCTAATTAATTCTGTACAACAGTGTGTACAACAGCCTGGATAAACAGGGCCAAAATAATAACAATGATGCCCTGGTCTCACACTGAGAAGGAACTGTTGATATTAATGAGAGCTTAGTGACATTTGTTAACCAGTATGAATGTGAAACTATCATTTATTTAAATATTTAATTGCTTATTTGAATATTATTATTATTATTATTATTATTATTATTATTATTATTATTATTGCTGTTATTATTATTATTATTATTATTATTATTATTATTATTGTTGTTTTATTGTTGTTATTATTATTTTTATTGTTGTTGTTGTTGTTGTTGTTGTTGTTGTTAATGTCCTCTCCCTATCTGTGGACAACACAGATGAGTGTTCTACTACAAGTCTATCTTTGGTCATGACAGTAATGTTGGACTATACCATATATACTCTCTCTGATAAACATCCATTCAAAACACATTTGATTCAGAAGACATATTATTATACTATATTTAATAATTGAAAAGTTTTGTATTGACAAAGAGACTGAATATGGACAACACAGATGAGTGTTGTACTATCAAGCTTTGTCATGTTGCATGATGGTATACTATATCATGACAATCCTGGCTGTGACAAGCCAAATGAGAGAGTTCACTGAAGAGAGACAGATTTTTTCATTTTCTTTTTTTACACTTTTCATGCAAAGCCGTCTGCCTGCATAGCTAATCGTAATCCTTATTTATCCACTTACCGTCAATAATTCTATTCCAGCTTCCTTCCTGAACCTCCGGATGACCCGTCTTGTGAGCTTACGACCAAATAGATGCTGTTTTATTCATATGCGGGCTGTCTGAGTTAAATGTGAATAAATTCTCTGAAAACGGTCTAGAACCCCGAGACCACCCCGAGCGACTGGAGACAGATTTTTTTTTTTGGGTAATCTTTAACATTAATGCGGACATTTCTGTTCTCCTGCTGGCTGTTGTTAGCATGTATATATTTATATATTTTAACATTGCATGAGTTTAGCCGCAAGTGCCACTCAGCTGTACTCTCCGGTGGTCAGAACAGATGGATATTGAACACATATATACACACCAGTACCCCACAGACACAAACACACACATAAGCCTGGTTTTACCTCGTCGGGACCTAGGTTCATATATATATGATTCTACAGTGAAACTGGTTTCTTACAAGTTTGTAGGAACCTTTAAAAATGAAGACGTTCTCGATGAGAAACGAGGTGGATTCATGATAATTAAGAAATTTGCATAGAACTGATAATGAACTTATGAAGAAACTCACATCCACAATACCTCATAGTTGGAAACCCAAAACCAAATCTCAATAATTGAACAACTGATTTTGTTAAAATAACAATTCTAATAAAGAAAAAAAAATCTGAAAAAAATCAATCAAATTATTTAATAACGTCTTTAAAAAAATAGCAATACTTTTTGTCTTTGTGTTGGTCCCAAAATACTGTAAACTTGTTTGCTTAGAGCTTTGTTTATAGCATTTCAATTTATAACATATATTGCTGCTCATAGACATTTTTGTATTTTTAAAAAAATGAAATATAAATATAAAATAGCACTCATGGAAAAAAAATCTCCAAAATGGAGCTTTACAGGAGGATAAAACAGCTTTCTTAACCTGCAGTGGAGCTGATATAACAAGATTTATTTCTAAGCAGTTTTGGAGCAATTCTATTGGTCTGTCCATCATGAATATTCACTAAACTGAAAGAGCTTTTACACTGTGCAGAAAAAGAGATCAAAGTTTTTACACCACTAAATATATATTAGAGGTGGAGATATGGAGAAATATAATACTGTGGTACATCAAGAGTATATGTGGTATATCAGGATATGTACTGTTTCAGACTCTCATCAGTTGGAGCTGTTAAGTATAAGTCTGTAGAGTCTTTAAGATCACCAACAACATCCATTTACAGTTTTGTCTAAAGTTTTGACTGGATATATGATATTCACAAAATATAGATATTATTATTATTATTATTATTATTATTAAATATGTTTTCTGTGTCACATGAACAAATACTCATTATAGTGGTTTAATACTACAGGATTCCATGTTTGAGGTTTTGTTGGAAATCAAAATACTGTAATCATCTTTACAATCGTCTTTATAATAATATGTTTTGAGACCAATGCTCGTTTATTCAATATCCAGTCAAAATGGCAATTAAGCACAAGTTGTGTTGGATGCTTTCAGACCTGAAGCAAGGCTGGAGCTCAATTTTCTCCTGTCTCTCAAAGATGAAATTACTGTTTATCTGAGAGGTGACAGTTTTGGTGGTCTATCAGGTCTTTCAGAGTCCTAGTTTCTTCTTATCTTTTATTTATTTATTTATTTATTTTATTTTATTTATTTCATTTATTTATTTACTGTTTTTTATTTTGACATTCCTGATTTGTCCATTTATTTTGCATCGACCTTTTCCTTTGTCATGCAAGTGGACTATCCTTCACCAAACCTCTTCAAAAACGTCTCCTGAAAAAAATCCTTCCTTAATCAGAGAAATTTGCATGTTTAAGGTGATAATGACTTCAGGCTTCTGCAGGTGGGTGTAAATACCTGCAGGGTTTGAGTGATGGGATTCATAGATTGAGAAGAGGCGGTACAGTGCAGTGGATGTGTAGAAAATGGCTCCAAAGCAGATGTTAATGAGTCACTGCATTTGGGCATGCATAGACCATAGTGTGAAGGAAGTAGCTGAATCTGCAGGTGTATGGAAGCGTACGGTCATACGGGTCTACTAGCAGTGGCTAAAATCCCAGTCTACAGGGAATTCTCCTCAGAATTGTGCCAGGGAAGGCATCCACCAAATCTGGCCCAACTGCGCAATTCTTTTATGCATGAGTGGCTGAACATTGATGAGGCCTACATCCAGAAACTTGTCCAGTCCACAGCTGTTATTCGTGCTTGTGGAGGTATTACATGCTATTAGGTATGTTTCAGTCAGGTGAACTTTTACTGCAACTTGCAAAACTTAAACTTTCAGAACTATTTAGTCCCTGCAATGCATGAAAAACAAACACACATACACACACTTGTCCTTTCTGGGCTCTTGGAGCTGGCCCAGCGATGTTCCCTGTCTCTCTCTCTCTCTCTCTGAAATGATGGCTGTATTATGCAGCGTGAGCAGCATCGGGGTTAGGGCTGCAGGTGTTTGTGCTGAACAGCCCCCCCCAGGCCAGGCCCGGAGAGAAAGAGAGCCTATCCCTGACTCTCACCACAATCAATCAGCCTCCCCGCGCCATGATGCATTATTAACTCGCCAGGTCCTAATAAAGCTCGACGACCTTCGATTCATCACGCCTTCCCCTTGTTTCACGACTGTCCGGCCTACAGCGTGCTCCCTAGTCAGCAGACTCCTAGACCTTTGGCCATTTTTGTTCTTACAGAGGCGTTCAGTTCTGAATATCTCCTGGCCATGCATAGAGTTGGGAAAGTTAACTTTCCCAAGCGACATTGGGCCTATACCCAAAAGAAGATGGAATGTTGGGGTTGCGCATGTCTTCCAGCAAGTAATGTCACACCTGATTTGCATATATTTGTAAAGCTTTAAAAAAAAAAAAAAGAAAATTCCCAAACAGGCCCCGGAGTGGCTAAATATCCTCCAGCAGTAGTGTCATAGATGACTAATTACAGCTCGCTTGAAGGGTATGACTTTCTCCTCCACATCATACCACTCTCTTACTACATCTATTAGGCCATACTGTTCCCTACATTCCCCTGATCTTTCTGCATTTAAAGGTGTTTTTTGACTCCTGGCCCGAATACTCAGGTACAACCAGGGTCTGTTCTGGGAAGTGGGTTCTGGGAGAGGGGCATCTTTGCATGTTTGCATTCATATATTCTGTTTAAAGTAAAACAAGTATCTCCAAAATGGAAACTTTACAGGAGAGGGCAAAAACCCAACATAATTGTAATGTAAGTTAATGGAACCAGACCTTTTTGAACCACAGGATAACTTAATAGGTGTTTAGTTGAAGCTTCAGATTCAGAATCTACAGTGGACCATCAAAATAAAGTATTACCTTGAATTGTTTTCACAGCAAGGGGTTCTCACCCCCCACCACCACCCCTTTATTGCTCACTTGCAGTCATAATATTTTATATACAGATACATATACAAACAGTGTCCTAGGTAATCTGATAACAGAGATATGGAGATTTTTTTTACTGTACTACATTCATTTATTAGTCAATTTCTCTTCTTCCTGTGGAATGTCACTAGGCAGACAGAAAGAGGCTACGCCAATCACAGTATTAACCGCCCATGGAGTTCTGAAGGCAAATTCATGACCACTGTTTTCAAGTGGACCATGGATTAGTTTTCTGCACTGCAACCAGCTTTCTCAACTCAACTTAACTCAACTTAACTCAACTCAACTCAACCCAATCAAGGTACCGTGTTGAGATATAGCTATGGAATTTGGTCAAGTATCATCTCCATTACACTGAGGACATCCTCTGTGTAAGCCATCAAGTCTTCATTTTGGACGACTATTGCTCATTGAAAGCAAAATCATCTACTGTTTTCAAGCGGACCATGGATTGGTTTTCTGCACTGCAACCAGCTTTCTCAACTCAACTCAGCTCAACTCAACCCAATCAAGGTACCGTGTTGAGATATAGCTATGGACTTTGGTCAAGTATCAACTCCACTACACTAAGGGTATCCTCTGAGTAAGTCATCAAGTCTCCATCTCAGACAGCTATCATTCATTAAAAGCAAAATCATTGACTGTTTTCAAGTGGACCATGGATTGGTTTTCTGCACTCCAACCAGCTTTCTCAACTCGACTCAATCAAGGTACCATGTTGGTGTAAATCTATGGACTTTGCTCAAGCTTCAACTTAACACCACTAAGGGCATCCTCTGATTAAGCCATCAAGTCCTCATCTCAGACAGCTATCATTTATTGAGAGCAAAATCTTTACCACTGTTTTCAAGCGGACCATGGATTGGTTTTCTGCACTCCAACCAGCTTTCTCAACTCAACTCAACCCAATCAAGGTTCCATGTTAACGTATAGCTATGGACTTTGCTCAAGTTTAAGTTCCACTGCACTAAGGACATCCTCTGAGTAAGCCACCAAGTCCTCATCTCAGACAGCTATCATTTATTGAGAACAAATTCTTGACCACATTGGTGTAAATCTATGGCCACGTTGGTGTAAATCTATCAATCTATTCTTGACCATGTTGGTGTAAATCTATGGCCACGTTGGTGTAAATCTATCAGTCTATTCTTGACCATGTTGGTGTAAATCTATGGCCATGTTGGTGTAAATCTATCAGTCTATTCTTGTCCATGTTGGTGTAAATCTATGGCCACGTTGGTGTAAATCTATGGCCACGTTGGTGTAAATCTATCAGTCTATTCTTGTCCATGTTGGTGTAAATCTATGGCCACGTTGGTTTAAATCTATCAATCTATTCTTGACCATGTTGGTGTAAATCTATGGCCATGTTGGTGTAAATCTATCAGTCTATTCTTGTCCATATTGGTGTAAATCTATGGCCATGTTGGTGTAAATCTATCAGTCTATTCTTGTCCATATTGGTGTAAATCTATGGACTTTGCTCAAGCTTCAACTCCACACAACTAAGGGCATCCTCTGAGTAAGCCATCAAGTCCTCATCTCAGACAGCTATCATTTATTGAGAGCAAATTCATGACCACTGTTTTCAAGTGGACCCTGGATTGGTATACTGCACTGATACCAGCTTTCTCAACTCAACTCAATAAAGGTACCGTGCTGATGAAAAGCCAAGTAATAACTCCACTACACTAAGGGCATCCACTGGGTAAGTTATCTAGTCCTCATCTCAGACAGCTATCATTTATTGAAAGACGTCAACAGAAAGGATGGCAAAAGTGGAAGAGCGCAGATAGTCAGGGAGCTGGTAAAGAAAAAAAAAAGACAAAAGGAATCCTTGATCAACTTCCTTTGAAGTGCCTTTTTCCAGAAGTCCTTGGAAATGCATATTGATGAAGTCCAAATTGTCTCGCCTAAGGGTGAGGGGAAAAGTCGACTGCTTTGCATTAGCTCGTAAATATTCATGAGGGGAGAAGACACGGCTTGCTCCGATTGCGTGAGGGGAATGATTACTGCGAAATGATAGGCTCACGGCACTGATAATTGGAGGGGAAAAAATTATAAATGTGTTATGACATGGGAAATATCTTACTAATCCTGAGGAGTGCCTATGTGATGTTTAGAGGAGGGGATATGAGAGTGTGGTAGAACGCCCCAGTGACAGCATCCTATCTGTGTTACACTCTGTCACACTGCAGTTTGTCTGGGTGATTGAGTAACAGGGAGCGGAGATAACTCACAAGGTCTCAAATTGAAAAATACGTCTATACAGTCGTGTGCTTGAGTTTGGTCACTCCTCCAGTTTGGTCATCAGTCTTTGTACTGTCCACTGTGACAAGAGTACAGTATTACGGTAGCAACGCTGCGAGGCCACAGAGATGGTGAGGGTGGTGAAAAGAGGTGGCAGCGTGGATGTTTGGATGGGGCAAGCAAGGAGCTGCTGGCAGGGTGGCGTTTTGGCCTGGTAGCATTAGTCAGAGCCCTCCAATGAGGACGGAGCTGTGTGAGATGGCTCAGCAGGTATGTCCACCATTCAACAAGGTGGCATGATAGAGTTGGCACGGGGAACTTCCTGGGCACGCTGCAGTCGGTACATGCAGCTCGCCACACTAGGCATCTTTCAAAATGTCACAGCTGATTGAAGGAGTGCCACCATGCTTGAGAGGGGGATTTAGGGGAAGAGGACTCAGTTACAGGAGTGGACTAGAACTATGTGCTGCCAATATACACATATGAGCTCACCGGACAAAAATGAGTCATGTTATGTGTTTAAGGTGGTAGTAACTTCTGGCTCCTGCAGATGGCGCTGCACGAGGATGATGGGCTTTAAATACCTGCAGGATGTGAGTGACACTATTCATAGATTGAGGAGGGGTGGTTCAGTGCAGTGAATGTCTTGTTCCATGTGTGGAAAATGGCTCCAAAGCAGATGTTAATGATTGGATAAAAGGAGTGACTGCATTCGAGCGTGCAAAAGACCACAGTGTGAAGGAAGTAGCTGAATCTGCAGGTGTATGGAAGCGTACAGTCATACGGGTCTACCAGCAGTGGCTAAAATCCCAGTCTACAGGAAATTCTCCTTAGAATTGTGCCAGGGAAGGCATCCACCAAATCTGGCCCAACTGCGCAATTCTTTGATGCAAGAGTGTCTGAACATTGATGTGGCCTACATTCAGAAACTTGTCCAGTCCATGCTAGTCCAGGTATTACACGCTATTAGGTACATTTCAGTCACAGGTGACTCTTTTATTGTCCAGTGAGCTTCTATATAGAACTGCAAAAGTGTTCTTTGAAGGGTTAACAGTAGTGGAACTCTTTTTTGGGCACTATATAGAATGATTTTCATAAAGGTCCTTTAAAGAACCATGTCGTGCTGTCCAAAGAAAAACAAGTATCACCAAAAAGGCAACTTCACAGCAGAGGGCAAAAACCTAAGTAATGTAAGTCAATGGAATTAGATTTTTTTCAGAGCAGTTCTGGGTCTTTCCTGTTGGTCCATTCATCATTACATTTGCACACAATGTAAACAGCAGCTGCTGTGTTCAAATGATGCATAAAAGTAAAAATCAACAAAAATGGAGATACTTGTTTATCTTTGGACAGCGATGATATACAGCTAGGGTTTCATTGAACAGAACCATTTATGCATTCCAGTGGTTCTTTGCGTGCTCATGGTTCTAAATAGAGCCATTGCCTTTGCTAAAGAGTCCTTGAAGAACCATTTTTATTAAGAGTGTGGCACATAGGGCTTACATTTGCTCTTTAACATGGTTCTTCAAGGTTCTTACTAAAGAGGGCTAAAGAGGGCTCCTTACTAAAGAACCTTTTGAATTTGGATGGGCATCAAAAATCAACATATCAGTATATTCTTTGCAGCTCCCACAAATGGGAATCAACCGTGAGTGGATACCATGTTCAATTTGTCTATATGGAAAGGTCAATCCAGGTTAATATGTCATAATTGCCAGCGAAGGAAATTCTCAGCACCATTTAATTATCATCACGCTGCAGTCCAAATGCCTCGTCTGGAGTCTTAACCCCAGCCGAGCTAGGTGAAGTCCATGGCACGCTGTTGATTTCGGTAATCAAAGGCTGCTTATTCCCCTGAAGAGGCATTTATTAGCCAGCTCTCACCGTCAGCCTGTTCGTTCTCACACATTCCGGCAGGGGATGAAAATGGCACGATAACTTTCAGCACTAAAAACAATTCAGTAAATCTCCAGGACACCGGGCCCCAGATGATTTGAATCAGGGGCGACTGGCTCGATTTTTTTTCACACTTTAAGGCTCTGTCAAGCTGTCCTTTATAAAGCAGGCCCACGCCGTCTCATTGGAGAGACAATTACAATTCATTTCTGTGATTGACCACAATGATCGTTCAGTAGCGCCCAGCTGTTAATCTATTCGTTTCCCTGTGGGCTGCGGCACTTTCTGAAGGGAGGCTGAATGCCTTTGGCTTTCCTTGAACGGCTTCATTGCCTTCACGCTTGCATATAGTCATGGCTTGGTGGTTTAAGGTGAACTTAGAGGCATTGCAAAAAGGACTTGCACACGCATCTGGCAGCAGGATCAGACCAGGGGATTAGACCAAGGGAACAAAATATACGACTGAGATGGCTCAACCTCAAGCTACACTCATCATCAAAAGAACAGCTGCACCCAGAAGGAATCAACCTACAGGAATGAAACTTGATGGGTAGGTTTGACATCATGAGATATGCAAATGATTCAAGTTTCACTGTCGGCCGTGCATGTGACATATCACAGGCTTTATCACTGTACATGACTGACCCAACAGCCACGGTTTTGAACATTCAACAAGTAGTGATGCCCTTCATGGGTCATCCTGTTAGAGCAGCACCATTGGCACACAGTTGCACAATGCAGGACTACATGCACAAAGACCTTTACAACGACTGCCCTTAACACCACGTCAGCGCCACCAAAGACTGCAATGGTGTCATGCCAGAATGGCATGGAGTAACTCAGAATGACAGCGGGTCATCTTCAGTTTCAAGTCTCAAAAAAAAAAAAAAAAAGACGACCAACAAATCCGTGTGTGGAGGCACCGTGGTCAGCGCCAAGATGAACGGTTTGTTGTCACACGTCAGACACGTCCAGAAGGTCTGGTGTCACTCCACCTCCACCCGTACCACACAATCTGCAGGAACTGTGTGAGGATATTCAAGCTGCATGGGATGGATTATCACAGGACTCCATTAGGAACCTACAACTCCATGCCGAGACGTCTGGCATGTTGCGTCAACAAACATGGCGGTCCGACACCATACTGAGAGACACTACTTCTGTATGTGCAGCTCAATAAATATCACCCATATCAGTCTAAACTGATCATCATTTATTGATCCTGGTAACCTTTATCTTCCTTCCCAATAGCACTGCAACCCCATACTTCCCACATTTGCATGCAGTACAACAATGTCATTACAGCTTATCTCACGTGCTGAGCAATTGCCATCAGTTTCTGTTCATACTTCGTTAGCCCTCCTTCACCCTGTTCCTCAATGGTCAGGACCCCCACAGGACCACCACAGAGCAGGTATTATGTGGATAGTTGATCATTCTCATCACTGCAGTGACACTGACGTGGAGGTGGTGTGTTAGTGTGTATTGTGCTGGTGTGAGTGGATCAGACACAGCAGTGCTGCTGGACACCTCAGTATCACTGCGGATTAGGACTAGAGGATGACCAACACTGCACTGTGCAGCAGCAGATGAGCTATCGTCTCTGACTATACATCTACAAGGTGGACCAGCAAGGTAGGAGTGTCTAATAGAGTGGACAGTGAGTGGACACAGTGTTTAAACACTCCAGCAGCACTGCTGTGTCTGATCCACTCACACCAGCAC
>CM067481.1:3897043-3907502 GCA_034552555.1 Semaprochilodus insignis
TATATATATATATATATATATATATATATATATATATATATATATATATATAGTTGTTTTGCTGCCTACCACTGACAGTTGTTGATATATGTACAGCCGGTAAGAAAGCCTAGCGGTTTGCATGGCATGTCATTGACCTTGGCCAACAGTAGTAAGAACTGACATTAATTTTGCATCATTGTTTATTACATACATATACACAGTGCTAATGTCTGGTTGTTTCTATTGCTGCATATATATATGCATACATAAGGAATGTCCATGTAGTGCTTCTTACTGATTCAGCATTCTTCTATTAAGTATTGTTTTCTGCTGGTTTCTTTGAATGCGGCCATGAACTCTGTTGCGAAAGCATGAATATTCAGCGGTCATATCCCGCAAGAATTGTTCTGAGATGGTCCTAAATGCTACTACAATGATCTCCACAGATGTGACTGATGATGTGACAATATGTTTTATGGCCTCAGCTACCAGTTATGACCAAGACATGGAAGATACAGTGGTCCTAGTGGGTTACGACTGTCCCGAGTGTTCTGAGATTCCGGCCAACTCCTGCCTCTTCGCTTAGATTTTCTGATCCTTATTTCCAACAGTCCGGTAGACTTGGCGTGGTATGTGGCTGGATTACAGAACAGCAAGTCAACAGGTTAATATTTCACAGTTCTTTCCAAGAGAAGTCAATAACGTCTCACTCTACAGTGCAACTGAATTAATGCCACTTTAAAATCCACTTGGAATTGGACAAATAAAAATTGCTTGCTTTCTGCCAGAAAAAAAGAAGAAAAATAAATGTCAAAGGTATATGGGGTGGCCCAAAAATACTCATACAATTTATTGGTAGCACTTTGTATTTCCATTCACTGGCCGTTTTATGAGCTCCACCTACCTTCTAGGCCCACTACATAGTTCTACAGTTACATGCTGGAGCCCTATCATTGATGCAGTTTATCAGCCACATTTGGTCCCATTCATCTATTTGTCAGGTTTTAAATTCTCAGGGTTTACATAGTAGGTATATGTGTGTTGTGCTGATACAACTGTATCAGTCATTGTGTGTTGCTGGGGGTTTTGGACATGTTAGCTTTATTGCATAGCATGGAATATTACTGATGGGACCTAACTGTTTATGTTGGGATTGAGTCAAGAGTTCAAGAGTTCGAGAAGCTTTATTGTCAGATATATACATGTACACAGTGAACCACAACAACGCTCCTCTAAGAGGGTGGCGCAATACGAAAACACGAGTGCAAAACAGTACAATAAACACAGTGCAATACATACAGAACACTTACAATAAGTGCAAAACAGGATACAGGCCACATACTGTCGCTTTCCAAAATGGCAACTTCACAGGAGAGGGCAAAAACCTCATTTCATTTGAATGGAAGTCAATGGAACTAGCCTTTTTTTCCAAGCAGCTTTGGGCCATTTCTGTTGGCCATTCATCATGAAATTTTCCCACAGTGTAAACAGCAGCTGCCGTGTTCAAATGCATAAAAGTAAAAATTGACAAAAATAGAGATACATCTTTTTCTTTCAACAGCAACAATATAGCATATGGTACTGAGAATATGTTGAGTTGTGTAATGAAGGATGTAACATATGACAAATTAGCGGATATATGAATATAGCAAGCAGTCACTGAGGTAGCAGTAACAGAATAGAAAACGGATCTCAAAGCAGATGTTAATGATTGGCTAAAAGGAGTGACTGCATTTGAGTGTACCAAAGGTCATAGTGTGAATGATGTAGCTGAGTCTGCAGGTGTATGGACGCGTACGGTCATATGGGTCCACCAGCAGTGGCACAAATCCCAGTCTACCGGATATTTTCCTGTAGGAAGTGTGCCAGGGAAGGCATCCACCAAATCTGGCCCAACTGTGCAATTCTTTGATGGCTGAGTGTCTGAACATTGATGTGACCTACATCCAGAAACTAGTCCAGTCCATGCCCAATCCAATCACAACTGGTATTCATGCTTGTGGAGGTATTACTGGCTATTAGGTACGTTTCAGTCACAGGTGACTCATTTTTTGTCTGGTGAGCTTATACCATTGGTGAGGCCTGTAACAAAATGAACAACTTGAATGTTGATGGCTGATGTTTGAGTTTCTAATAAAGTGGCCAGCTGAGCCCCCAATCTGATTACTTCTATCTATACGGATTTGCCTCAGTCTTCTTTCCGGTGGCGTCAATGTCACTGTTCTTGCACCTTTCACAGATACGCCTTGACAAGATTAAGGCTGCCACAGTTGATGCTGATTAGCATCGTTACATATGTGTTTTGGCCAGTTGTGTTTGAGGATGTGTGTAGCTTGAGGTTATAGAAGATGATGTGGTGAATGTTTCTGATAGAGGGAGAGGATTCAGATGATTAGCTGCGTGTGTAGCTCAAGGACTCCACGACATTTCAAGTGTCTGTTTGCCTTTTTTTGCGTGCCCTCCGAGCATCTGGGGGTGGGGGGGGCGCGCAGCTTTTCACTAATGTTCCATTATATAAATGTCAGCTGCGGCATGGACAAAGATATAAACAATGAGATTTGAATAAATGCCATCTACTAAGCCCGAGGCCATTTGGAAAGTGATTTGATAAATATTGCTGTTATGTCTTGAGAGCTGTGTTTGTCCCCTGGTGAAATGATTTTTTCATTCGGTATTCCTTTCTTTTTTGGTTGTTGTCCTTTTCTCCTGGACATGTATTCTGGAGTAAAGGAAGGTTGCGTGAGGGGTGCTAAAAGATTAAAAATGTTCCACTTGTGACAGGTAGGACTATGAATCATGCAGCATATTTCTTTTGAAAGAATGGAATCATGTATTTATAGAAGCAATTCTCAGCACCTGCCGAGCCGGAGAGGATCTTATTTGCAATTCGGCGGCGGGGTTGCATTTGTTTTTGGATTGCCTCTTTAAAGAGTGTGTTTACTTCGGAATTTTGATGTGACTTAAGTAGGTGAACCTCGCTGAGGTTGCCATGGGTACGTCATGTAAGAAGGAGGGGGGCGCGGGGCGGCAGTGGAACGCTGTAGATAAATAAAAATAATACATAGAGCCTGAGACGTCTACGCTACTTGCCACTAAAACTGGAATGACATGACATCTGAATGAACCCAGCGGTATTCCAGGCAACTACTGATACAGGCAAACTATCAGTCTTAAAAGCCACACCAAAGGAATGTTTGGGGGATGCCATAGAAGAACCCATTTTGGCTCCCTGAAGAACCTTAAGATCCTAAAAAGGGATCTAGAAAGTACCCCTAACAAAACCTTGGTGTAGAACTTCTGCATTAGGTGAAGGCTCTTTAAACCTTCAAACATGATTCTTTAGGAAACTTGGAAAAATGGTTCTTTTATGAGCTCTCTCAAAGAACCTTCATTGGCACCAGTGGTGGACGAAGTACACAAACTATGTACTAGGGTTAAAGTAGAGATCCCCAAGGTAAAATACTCCTCCAGTGTCAGTAGAAGTTCCTCCCTTTAGACCTCCACTGGAGTAACAGTACTAAAGTATTTCCCTTCAAATGTACTTAAGTATGGAGAGTAACAGGAACATGATTTATTATGGCTCTAATGTCCTATTATCATTTCTGGAACAAGACTCTTAATCAGCTCACTGTAGGTGAAGAGACTCTAGTGTCTCTCAGTCCACCAGGTTTTAATAGAAGGTCATTAATTAGTCTGACACTGATGATCTATTCCAATGGACATAAGGACAGAACACTGAAGGATAACAGTTTCCATTAGTTAGAACCAAACTCTGTCTAACATGTCAAAACAAGCTTAAAACAAAGTGACCGCTGTAATCTGATTGGTGGGCTCACTTCACACTTCTTTCTTTAGGATATATGTTATTCTATTATGTACACACAAAGCCAAAAGGAAGGACAGATTTGGCCATAATGTAGTGGAGTAAACAGTATTTGATTAGAGTTTATTAGAGATATTAGAGTTTTAAATGTAGTGGAATAAAAGAAACACTACAGTATGTGAAAATAGTACTTAAGTACATTAGGTACTGTACTTAAGCACAGTAACTAATTACATGTACTTCAGTTCTGTCCAACACTGGTTGTGTCAGGGTCCGGTGAAAACAGGACATGAGCAGTAGAGGCTTTTGAAGGATTTATTATAAAGAGACGCAAACCAGGAACGCAAACAGAAAAGCAGGCGAGAGGACAGGGAAACGGCAACCAGGAACAACAAAGGGAAATCCAAAATCGTAGTCAGAGAACAGGCAGGAATATTCAGAAACCAAAATGACAGCAAGAAAGGCTCGCACTGGCAAACAGAAACATTACTTCGCAAAGAGGCAGTCCGATAGAGCAGTTTATATAGGAAGTAACACAGGTGCGAAGTATTCAGAATTCGGGTGAGGCCGATCTGGGATTGGCTGCCGGCTGCGAGCGGGAAGTCACAAGATCGCTAGAGGGATTCTGGGGATTGGAGTTCGCGGGTGTATTAACCTGCGAGGGACTGGATGGACGCGTGACAGGTTGGCACCAATTTCTTAAAGTGAAGAACCACTTTCAGTAGGTCTTTAGTGATCCTTCTGAAATATGTGAATATAAAGAAGCACTTTGAAGTTACACATGATGTAAAGGTTCCTTAAAGAACTGTAAGGAAATGTGCTACATAAAGGTTCTTATGTGTGATGTTGTATAAAAGCCATTTTGGACTGTGAAGAACCTTTGCCATAGTGCAGAAGTTCTATATAGCACACTGCTAAACAAAGAGTCCCTCAAGTGTTCTTTTGTAAAGGTAATAGATCTAGTAAGGACCATGTGTTCCATATAGTACCAGTTGCATGCTTAAAAGGTTCTTTGCATGGTAAAAAAAAAGGGCTTTTCTGAGAATGGCTCTGTATGGTACCACAAAGAGTTCTTCTGTTGTTACGAGCTTGACATTTGTGGTGCCATATAGAGCCATTCTCAATAAGGTTCTAAATAGAACCATATGCAACACACCATCCGTTAATCTGAAGAACGATGTCTCCATGCAAAGAACAATTTAAGCGTACATAACGTTCTTTGAGAGTCCATAGTTCTACTTAGAAGTACTGTCCTCACTAAAGAACTAAAGAACCTTTAAGTATGCATCTTTTTTAAGAGTGCAGTTTAAGGTACCTAGAATCATATTAAGTGGAGATTCTTACAACTTAAGAAAGCCATAACCTCAATAACCATAACGGTTCTCTATAGAACTATCTTTTGAAAGCTGTTTTAAAAGTTCAGAAGAAGGTTCTTCTGGGGTCAACCTTTTCTTGCCCTTCACAAATCTCTTTTTTTTGTAGGGAACCGAAAATGGTTCTTCAAAGCCCCATTTAGGAGCTTTCTCTGGAGAACCATTTAGGAATCTCTGGAGCTCAAATGCAGGTTATCTGTTATTCTCATTTACTGTTTGTGAACCTTGTGATGCTTTGCTCTGTGCAATTTCAGAACCAAATGGCATGTGTGGATTATTCCTTTTATAATTATCAATAAACCAAACAAACAAACACACAAACAAACAAACACCTTCCCTGAAGGTCCACAATTAGAGTCTGTATCCCATCCCATCTGTTGTCAGGCACAAATTGCGTGGCGGCAGATGGGTAATAGCTGCTAAGTGAATGTGAAGTCCACAGCAGACAACATATGCAAATCAGGAAGTATGCATTTTATACTGTAGCCGTATGAATGGTATAGCCATCTCAGGACATTTTACAGTGCAAGTACACTCATCGTCGAAACAATTGTTGCAAGGGTGGGATTGCAGTGCTATTGGGAAGGAAGATAAAGGTGACCAGGAACAATAAATGATGATAAATTTAGACTGATATGGGTAATATTTATTGAGCTACACATACAGAAGTAATGTCTCTCAGTATGATGTTGGGCCGCCATGTTTGCTAACGCAACATGCCAGACGTCTCATCATGGAGTTGTAGAGGTTCCTAATGGTGTCCTGTGATAATCCATCCCATGCAGTTTGAATATTCTCACACAGTTCCTGCAAATTGTGCGGTAGGGATGGAGGTGGAGTGACACCAGGCCTTCTGGACATGTGACGTGTGACGACAAGCCGTTCATCTTGGTGCTGACCCGGTTGCATCCACACATGGATCCGTCATCTTGATGTCGACTGTCGATGACCCGCTGCCATCCTGAGATACTCCATGACAGTCTGACACGACACCATTGCAGTCTTTGGTGATGTTGACGTGGTGTTAGGGACAGTCATCATAACGGTCTTTGTGCATGTAGTCCCGCGTTGTAAAGGGCATCTCTGATCGCTGAATGTCCTCAGTTGTGGCTGTTGGGTGAGTCAGGTACAGCAATAACGCCCGTCCTTGCTTATGTCACATGCATGGCTGAGCGCTTGTATCATTTGCATGTCTCACAATGTCAATCCTACCCACCAAGTTTCACTCCTGTTGGTTGATTTGTGCAGCTATTCTTTTGGTGGCGAGTGTATCTATTCAGAATGTTTGTTTCTCTGTTTATAAGAAAGTTTGGTCCTGAAAAAAAATGTTTTCACTTCTCCAAAGTTGAACACGTCTCTGGTGGGATCTTCACTCAAGAAAACGATGTCAGTCCTCCTCAGCTGCGCGAGCTGTGTGGAACTCCAACCCGGCCATGACCCCGGCCCTCGAGGGCCCCCCCCATCTCTTTTTGTTCAAACGTGGACTTCAAGAACAGGTTGCGGGCAGGTATGGCATTGATCTCTTCATCAGCTTTGAAGGACGGGCCAGTGATCTCGCATTCTGACGGCACAGAGGAAAGACCTGACAACACGCCGTCTATCAAAACCTCTCTGCAGGATGTATACAGGCATGTGCTTTAAAGTACTTGGCTTTGCTATGGAGCTCGCATATGCACGCACACCCGAGCACATGCCCATACCAGTACACATGCTAGCGGTTGTGTCAGACCTTTTGCATGAGCTCTTATGAAAATGCCAGAATATCAGTGAGAAATCCTTTGATGTTCAGTTGGATGGATCACAATGAGCCTCTAAGCTTTATAGCAGGGGGCGGCCTACATGAGTCTAAGCCACCCTACCTGGAAGCAGGTTTCTCCCCGAGATTTCTGAACATGACTCATGACATATTCCACCTTAAATAACAAAAGCAGGCTGACAAAGACTAACAAACATTTTTGGGTGGATGTCATCAACATGTACACAATACCAAGTGCAACATGTAAACACAGCATTAGCTTCACTGTTTTTACATGGACTTAATCAATACCATAGTTAACCAATTACCCCACACCGTCCCATTGTGTGAACCAACCAGACCTCCCCTAGTTGATGGGTGACTGCCTCTACCTTTTGTAATTATAATAGAGGTATTTTAGGCCCAACCTTTCTCCCTCATCTAGGAACCAGGATGTCTCCGAGATATCCCTACAATAAATGGCATTGCTAGATTGGAAAGCAGATGTGAAACAGGCAAACCATTGGAGGTCGTTACATGACAATGGGACTACTCACCACATCCCCTATATATCACCCAAGAGAGACATATAAAATGCAAACAAGATTAGGAGCAAGGGAACAGAGATGTTCAGGTGAAGTTACAAAGTTAATAAAAGCAAATATAGGTTATCCAGATAACTAGAGGGTGAGCATATAGGTTACCCGTTCAGATAGCTAATCACACTTTACCATTATGAAGATGAAAAAATAATGACATCATGACTATCTACAACCAATGACCATAGACACCCCTCCACCAGCCTCCAAGAAAGATTGACTGCTTTATAGACCTAGCACTTTATTTGAAGGCTGCCCACGCAACATATATACATGGACATACCAAAAGTCATGGGATAGCATGGTGGCGTTATCTCAGGGGGCAGCTTGGGAACATCCACACCTGTAAAAGTTGTGAGGTGTGATATCTTGTGAGTGATGCTGAACACTGCCCAGAGTGCTCATGACAAGATGGCATTAATTATCGGAGTTCAACCAAGGTATGACAGTGGGTGCCAGATGGATGGGACATTCCATTTCTAAAGGGCTGGCATTTACCATACTCGATCCACAGTGTCACATGTGTCCCACGAATATGTCATACAGTATGAGCACTGAATAACTTTATTTATAAATCTTTATTTACAAATAAAGAACCACTTATGAACACAATTAATCAGAAGACACATGACATATGTAATTACATTGCATTGACATCCAAGGATCCATTAACTATAGGGACAGACTTCTGTCTTAAGAAGCTCCATTAATGGAAGCTGAAGAAATGAGGCTTCATAGCAGTGTTATAAATGACTCATATCATGTCTGTACCATAGTTTAAAGGCTCTTACATCAACATCAGGTGATATACTTCATATCTAAACTCATCAAACTTTTGAAGAACTCTTGACACTTAACCCCCGCTACATAACATTGGTATAACCATGACATAAACATGTCACAGTAGATGGTTTATGTTGTCATGGCAGATAAAAGACAGCATTTATGGCAGATATATAAGAGCATCATGCTACTATTACTGGTAACTGTCGTGATAGATAATATAATCCTTATACAGCATTATAACTTCAGATGAGCATGTGACATAACCTGACATAACATCAAACACTGTAGCATCTGTTAAGACAATTACTGGTGATTGTAAGTACTATACTACCATATTACAGGCTATAACCTTTCAGGATGCCTGGTGACAGCACATTGTCCATGACACGTTTATGACATGGTTATGTCAACGTTAAGTAGCAGGGTTCTAGTAAAGTCTTATCCACTTTTGTGCAAGGCATAATTACTGGCATTATCATAAATCCTGTCCACAAATACCCAATTATTGCTAATGCATTTTTCAAAGCTTATGCATGCATTATGGAGTCCCTATGAAGGTGGCTTACATTGGAACAGCTTATTAACATGTAAATCCTACTGTGGCACACTGCTTCCACTTACAGCTGCAAGTTCTACCAAAGAACCAACCCCACCAACCTCCAAGAAAGATTGACTGCTTTATAGACCTAGCACTTTTTCGAAGGCTGCCCACACAACATATATACTTGGATATACCAAAAGTCATGGGATAGCATGGTGGCGTTATCTCAGGGGGCAGCTTGGGAACACTCACACCTGTATAAGTTGTGAGGTGTGATATCTTGTGAGTGAGGTTGAACACTAGCAAGTGTGTTCATGGCAAGATAGTGTTAATGATCAGCATATGACATGTTTATGACATGGTTATGTCAATGTTAAGTAGCAGGGTTCTAGTAAAGTCTTATCCACTTTTGTGCAAGGCATAATTACTGGCATTATCATGAATCCTGTCCACAAATACTCAATTATTGCCAATGCATTTTTCAAAGCTTATGCACACATTATGAAGTCCCTATGAAGGTGGCTTACATTGGAACACCTTATTAACATGTAAATCCTACTGTGGCACACTGCTTCCACTTACAGCTGCAAGTTCTACCAAAGACACATGAGAACACCATTAAGTACCATTAGATCCATTAGGTATCAGTTGTTGGGAGGTCCTGAAAAACCATGCAACTGGAATCTTTGGTGGTGGACGGTTGACCATTAGAAACAGCAGAGTTGATGTTTTTCTATTGCCAAAGGACCTTGTGTAGATATGTGGTTGAGAATGGTTCACCCCCCAAAAACATATAGCCAAGAGCAGCTCAGTGGTCAGAAACTGACCATTGATGAGGGGCTAATGCACTTCATGCCTCAATAAGTGGCCTACAGCCTCCACAAGCTAGGCGTTCTAATACAGTGGTCGGTGAGTGTACATTTGCCGCTAGACTTTGGTTCTTCAAAGAACTTCGCAAAGCACAAGAGTTCAGGGCTTCAGTGGTTTGTATCACCCCACTAAAACCCTTCAGAAACCTTCATTACTGAACGCCTTCTAAGCTTCTCGCTCCAAGAGACTTAAAGATCTATTAGTACAAAGCAGTCCTTTGTCCGGTGTGAGCGTTGCGAGAGCTGATGGAAGACAGAAGGGATCCAGACCATCACTCCACCCTGCAGACGTCAGCGGAGAGGAGAGCAGAGCAGGGACTCTAAATCAAGCTCACTTCCTTCGCGCTCCCACTCTTCATTTGTAGACAGGGACTAATTTACTCGGTCTCTCTGGGACATCCCCTATTTCTCTTTTCATTTCTCCTTGTCCAGGAAAAAAAGACAAAAGCCTGAACGGTTTTAAATGTTTAGCTGGAGAGGCAGTCATAAATTGCAGCCTGCTGTTCTGAGTATGTGGAGGGAACTCGTCTGTACTCTGGAGCAGTGGCATTGAGGATTAGCATGCTCCTTCACAGGAAGTGACTTATGACTTGCCTCTTCCATCATGAATATATATATCCATTCATGTGGACAAACATGTAATGTACAGTATAGACCATCTACAGCATGTAGTGGCGGTTGGTGTAACATCGTCCGTCAGACCACTGTCCTCCAGGCAGCAGATTTTTTTTTCCATCTTCTTCTTCTTTTT
>CM067481.1:3907785-3922875 GCA_034552555.1 Semaprochilodus insignis
AGACACCATTTTAGGTACGCTATCTCAGGGCAGATCCCCAAACACAAATTCAATGTTGGTCAGACCCGCACTCATCTGTTTGTCTTTGTTCTCCATCCATCTTTCTTCCTACTCATTTTTGGCCCTACACAAAGCCATTAACAATTGTAAGTGCTATTTACACTGTAAAAAGCCAAATTTAATAATATAAGGTTGTTTTCTGTTTTTAAAAAATTGTACTAAAACTGTAAAATAACAACACAACTGTTATTTTAAGCACTATCACAGTAATGACAAATTATATTATATTATATTATATTATATTATATTATATGACAATATTATGTAAACAATATTTTTCTGTCTTAAATTACATATATATTGCTGACATGTTGCTGACTGTCTGAACATTTGAACATTCGTTAATTTTATATATTTTTTTGGAATGTCTTTTAAATCATTTTATTGTAGAGACTAAATTAAATTCTTTTCCTTTCAGAAATCAACTAAATATTTCATTTGGCCAAACTTTTTAATACAGCTGTAAATCACACAAAGCACAACACATTCGCCAGCAACCCATCAATGACGTGCACTGATTAGTGACCAGTGATATGCATTGATATGTGGCCATCCCCCACTAATCCCATATCCCATTATTTACATTAATATAAAACCATTTTTTAAGATACTGTATACACAATCATTTTAATACAGCACTTCGTTGGTATGGAGAATAAATGTCAGTTGATCTGCATTACGCTTTAAACAAAACATATTTTTGATGTGTCCAGCATGATGAACAAGATTATTTACGAAATTAACTTAATTAGAAATTACGGTAGATAAACTATGAACATATTATATCGTGCACCTATATACCACTTAACAACTTTGTAAAAAAAAGTTTTATAAACATCTCAAAATACCTTATAAATACTTAAAATACTGTGTATTATAGCATTTCACTCTACATTGTCTATTATTGTATTATTGAAAAAAACATAATGCTATTCTAAGAAATTCCTAATGCACTCATGTTAGATTCTTTGTCATCGTTGAGGTCGGAAGTAAGAACTACAAATGTGTACCTGTCGATTTAGAAAGTTAATCAAATATAAATGTAATTCATAATGCAATTAACAGTGTAATTAACTCTCTAATTACTCTAGGTATCTAATGGGTGTGTTAATAATGCATTAATAACACGATAAATTAGTTTTTACTTTCTAGATCGACCCCAATTTGAAACCTTCCATAGATCCAGGCTGTTTGCGAGCTGTGTGTTGCTATAATAGCATCTGTGATAGCAACAAGAGATCCTCTATGGTCCTCTGTTGAGACCCTCTGTCATAATCAGAGTGAAAGCGAGAGGCTACAATGACATTGGAGTTGGAACCATTGACTTCATATATATATGATATACACACTCATTGGTCAGAACACACAACTACTGTGAGTTCAATCTGTGAACATCTCCTTATGCTCATTTCCAAGTTCATCTGAATCCTGGAAATTATGTTAATTACAGATTTTATAGGGTAAAATCTGAGCCAGTAAGTCAATTCTGATTAATCATTATTACTTATTATACTCAAATTGCACAGCAAAACAGGAAGAACTCTAGACCTCTAGTTCTAGACTCTTCTGGACAGAAGCTGGGGCTTTCTCCATCCGCCGTGTGCACCCTTGTTACAAATGCAAGCAGCCCCAGACGGGCTTGGGAAATGAGGACGACAGTATTTATGAGATCCTAATACAGCAGTGCAGCCCCGCGGCTTCTGAGTCACGCTCACCTGTAGGCTGTCCTGGACTTAGCAACCAGAACGCCTGGGGGGGCTTAAGGGTTCAGCAGCAAATCAGCACAGCGCGCTCACTATCCAGCCTCTCTAGCCCTGTCGCCATGCCTATTAGAGATGATGAGGATGTCATATCGCTGATGACTCAATTGCACACTTCGGGGCAGGCAGCGAGTGGTGAATTTTCTCCATGCTAGGTGCATGTTGACCGCTTCTGGCTTAAAAGAGTGCCGGATATGATCGATTAGGACAACCGGCGGGCTCCTGGAGTCCTTCTCACACTTACAGTTGCTTATCCCCCAACCCCCCCAACCAACCCCGCAACTTCTCAAGAACCTCCTGCTCTGAAAAGCTCCCTTATCGAAGGTGCTTGTGTAGGAACTGCCACATGCTGGAGCTTTTTAGCGTAAGGAGATAGGGCTAACCGCTAACAGAGGCCCCCCGTTTGAAAGACCGCAGAGCTGGAGATAAGACACTCCATTACCAGACTATTATCGCGCACTCAGTAGCTGCTGTGTAGAGGGTCTGTCTGAAAGGACTTAGCTCCTCTGACGCTAAAACAACAAGGACATATATTATCTCAATGTCTGCTGCTGAGAAGCTAAGTTCCTACAGAAGCAATGGCTTGTTATTAAAGAGGAGGGAGCAAGACCTCAGCTGCTTAGGACTTCCGCGAACATGGTTGTTTCTGTTGCTGTCCTGTAAGCTACGTTACCAGCAAGATGCAATCATTTAATGGATTTCCTGTTGTTCCTCAGATCTAAGGACGGCGACTCTGTTCTCCTGGTTGCCGTGCCCGTCCTTGAAGATGGTGCTGTTCCTCAGCTTTCCAACGCAGAGCTCGTAAAGTGCACATGGCATTCTAGCACACGTTTGCAGATACGTAATGTCTGTATAAAAGGAGCTTATACAGATTAAAGCGATTATCTGAAACAGACCTTAAGGGACACAGAAAGCATCTGAAATATGATAAGATTGCTCATGGCTATATATAAGAAAGAACAGCCATTGCTTGTGTTGGACAGCCTTGCGTTGCATAAGGAACCCTAATGGCAAAGCAATTTGTATCAGTATCTAAAAGAAACATCCCCAAGACAGAAACTCCTTTGAAATTTATTGAGCCTCTACTTCTTTCACAGTTTCCTGGGAACCATTTGATAATGATTACAAAAAATTGGCCTAATTATGTCAAATTGCAGTCTGTCCTAGAAGAACCGTCAGAATACAGCAAAAATTGCTTAAGGCTACAGCAGTACGTCCACAGTGGACAGGGGCTGTTGCTCCATTCCACAGATAGCAACATACTATCACCCAGTTTATATGCTGGTGGGCTTAGTGATCGTTTCTCATTAGCATTTGCTTCAACTGCGAGGAGTACCAAAGATAGAACATTCTAGCAAATGATGGACACAGCCTAGGGAGTCACTGGGAGGTTCATGGATAAGGGGCTAAACCAGTATATGGTGGGGCATGGCTTCGCAGGAGAATAAATGAAATGTTCATGAACTTTTAGAGTATGAAGTGTATTAAAAAGCTCAACAGACAAAAATATAGTCACCTTGTGTGTTTAAGGTGGTAGTAACTTCAGGCTCCTGCAGATGGCGCTGCACAAGGATGATTGGGCTATAAACACCAAATTTGGCCCGACTGTGCAATTCTTTGATTTGAACTCAGGGAAATAAAAAGAGATAGATCAGTTCATTTTTTTTATTTGTTTTGGGTGGTAAAGCTCTTCTCATCTGGCCTATTGTTATTACTGTGTTATTAATGTTTATTATAGTGTTATTATCAGTGCTCTCACTATGAAATGAGGTCAAATTTGCTTGTTAGCTTGCTAGCAAATGTTAGTGTTAGCCTAAACACTTTTCTTTACCTTAACAAACCCAAAGTTAGCTGGCTAACTGAGTTGAAAATGGATAGCCAGCTTCATTGAAGATAATTACCCATAAATACATATTGTTGGTGGATATATTCACTCTTTCAACTACTTACTGTTTTACTTTGTACTTTACAGATTTTGAAAAAGGTTTAATGTTTAATTTAGTGTGCTTTTAGCCAAAATCCTGTTTTTATCTTCAGCGACTGATGATGACTTTGCAGTGTAAAAACAGGTCTCATATGTTTCTAATGCATTTCTAATTTTCATGTTACGCAATAGAACAGCAGCAGCACGTCTCTTAAATCTCAATTAAGGCTTTCTTTCAGAGCCCACGTTTTACACCAACTTAGGCCTGACCAATCCCACCCACCAACAGGCTTGGAGGAGGAGGAGAACTGCCAATCCTGTTGCATCAGGTCACAGACAACTGTGTAGGGATGGTGATGGGGAAGAAGGTGGGCAATCCTAGCACCCCAGATAGACTGAGGGCAATTATCCTCTCTTGGACTGGCCAGGGGTCAAACCTGTGATGGAGCTAACTTCAAGCCCCCAAAAATACCTCTTTGTGGTTCCATAAAATAAGTGTTAGGAAAGAAGTCCTGTGAGGAGCCTTAAAGGTTTAAAGAACCTCCACAGGTTCTCTGAATTAAGGGTTCTCCAAAACATTTTATTTGACAATGGTTCTCATCTATTGAAAGTTTCAATTGTTCTTTTATGGGATTGTGAGAAGAACCCCATTTCGGCCCTCTAAGACTGTTTTACCGAGGGACTGAAATCCCTTCTTTGCAACATCGGTGGGAATGCGCCCCCCCCCCACCTCCCCCTTCAGATTACAATCCTGGATAGAAGTCTTGGATAAGGTGCCCCCAATTCTCTCCAAAGTATTATAAACCCCCGGCTGTAAAACCCAAGTTTAACACGTGTCTGCCAGGTGCCACACAAACCGGTATATGTCAGATTTCTCCGTTTACTGCAGTTTTGCGGCATACAACTGATCCCCGCCCTCTCGCCAGCCATCATTTCCTGCCATTTGACACGGAGCCGCCAGCACTGAAGGAGTATTAACATGTAGAGATGGGAGATGGGGCCGGTGTCGAGGATCTTATTATTCTGGGCCGTGGCCCTGCGAGGCTCGTTGGCGGGGGGATGGAGTTGAGATCAGGGCAGGCAGCGGCGTGCTGAGCAGATGGGATTGAGGTGGGGGGAAGGAGGAATAAGCCATCAACTTTTCACTACCGCTCTCAGCGCCTCCATCTACAGTGTACCCCCCCTCCACTTCCCACCTCGCTCCTTACCTCCCACCCACTGCACTCCTCACAGTAAATATATATTTAGCCCCCCTCTGTAGCGACACAGGGGATGACTCGGATATCGCTGCTCTTCAGTCTCGGCAGGATGCAAACTGCGGGAGGAAGAGAGCTCACTTTCTCAAGACCTTTCGGAAAGACATTCTTGAGGCCCCAGGAAGCTTTAATTGGAGTTAGCGCATATTGTGGTTTGGGTGACAGGGAAGTGTCGTATCATTTCCCAGGAATTAATTTAAAGAAAAGTCAGCAGAAGTTCAAATGGTTCAGGGAAAGTTTACTTAATGCAGACTACATCGTTAGCAAACTAGACGTTTACAGTGTCAAAAGTATGAGGACACATTTTCTCTTTATGAAACGTTCCAGAGAATTCTCGATTTTCCAATTAACTGTAAAACAAAATCAACTCCATAACATGATTGTTCATGGTCGATCTCACTCCAGAAAAGATGGTTCTTTAAGGGTTCTTTAGTACAGGCAAAGAGTCTGTATAGAACCATGAATGCTTAAAGAACCATTGGCATGCCTAAATGGTTTTTAGCATGGTGAAATGTTTTTTCCTGTTGGTGGAAAATGTCTCATATACAAAAGCAGGGTTTTGAAAATTGCTCTGTATAGCACAGAAAAGGGTTCTGACATGATTACAATGTCAAGCTTATTACAACAGAACCACTTTCTCCATCCAGAATTATATTACCATACAAAGAACCATTTAAGCATGCAAATGGTTCTTTGGGCATTCAGGGTTCTACTATTATATAGAACCACTGTCTTTACCAAAGAAGACTGAACAAACTATTGTTTTTAAGAGTGTAGGGAAAATGACAATCAATCATAATCAATTTAGTCAATCATAAAACATACTTTTCTATATTTTCTGTGTTCTCTTGCTCTCTCTCGGTTGCACTTACTCATCGCTGCTATCATACATTGAAACAGATTGAAACATTCCATAAACAGGTTCCTCATTTCATTAAATGTTAAATACATACTGTAAATTGGCTAATACAGTCATCAGTGTTTGGAAGTAACCCTGTCCACACACAATTCAGGTTCAGCCCATCAACTGCATTGAGATGTACCTTGAGAGTGGTCAGGGGACACCACTCCCCCTAAAGACTGATGTTGACCCTTCAGTAAAGTGAGTGTTTTATTTATGTGTTCATATGATTTTATGAAGCCTTATAGCAACACCATGTAACTGTAAAGGCAGTTATATATTTTAGGCATAGGCATATATTAGGCATATATTTACTCTAGCTCTTAAGTAAGCTGATTAGAATATTAATTCTTTTAAGATTTTTATGAATCAGAATGGCAGTGTTATGACACTGTGATGACAGAGTTATGCATATTTTTCCTTGACCTTCAAGAAAAACAAAGTTAATTACACTGTTTATGATATGTTATGAATTCTAATGGTAATGCCAAAACACTGAAATGAAGTATGAACAGTATGTATTACTGAAATAATCTAAACATTCTATAATCAGTTGCCATCTCATATATGCTCACTGGACAAAAATGAGTCACCTGCGGATGAAACGTACCTAATAGTGTGTAATACCTCCACAAGCACCAACAACAGCTGTTATTGGATTTGGCATGGACTGGACAAGTTTCTGGATGTAGGCCACATCAATGTTCAGATGCTCTTGGGCCAGATATGGTGGATGCCTTCCCTGGCACAGTTCTGAGGAGAATTTCCTGTAGACTGGGATTTTAGCCACTGCTGGTAGACCCGTATGACCGTACGCTTCCATACACCTGCAGATTCAGCTACTTCCTTCACACTATGGTCTTTGGCACGCTTATATGCAGTCACTCCTTTTAGCCAATCATTAACATCTGCTTTGGAGCCATTTTCCACACATGGAACGAGACATTCCCTGCACTGTAGCACCTTTTCAATCAGTCTATGAATCCCGTCACTCACACCCCACAGATATTTATAGCCCCATCATCCTCGTACAGCGCCATCTGTAGGAACCTGAAGTTACTACCACCTTAAACACACAAGGTTCATGAATCGGGGGTGCTTGAGATAAAGCATATCAGTTACCCAGACTGGAGTTTGTTGACTGCACAAACAAGGAAAATGAAATTACCAACAAAACTGATAGATTTATTGGAATAAGCCTTTATAAATGTAGTTGTACGTTTAAGTGAGCTGTCATAAAAGGCTTATTAAGCCTCATGACTTACTCTACTCATGACGTACTCTAAAGTGTTAAATGGTTTTGCTGGCAAATATATCTAAACTTACATTTAGCTCATTCAACTTCATGTTTATCAGTGTATGAACAGCAGGATTCTTCTCCAGTCAGTGTTTAAAGCACATTTTAACTGTGGTTCTGAAAAACACCTGAAAGGTTTGAGTACAAATAAGGGAGAAACTCTCCCAATCCTGGGCCTCCATGGTAGAATAAAAGAATGTTAGCTAATGACACATGGACTCCTTCACCATGTCCAATTGTTCTACTATTTCTTTGTAAGGGAGTGACAGGCTTTTAAAACCTCTCAATCAAGTGTGAAAATGAGCCTCGAAATTGTGTCCATACTGCCGCTGCCTTAATGTGCCCAATGAGGGAAGGAATAATGGCAGCGGAGCTTACGCTAGCTTTACTGCCGCCCAGAGAACTAGCGGAGAGAGGATTCGCTTCCAGACGAATGGGGTTACCTTAAATCCACGGGTCAGTGTGGTTATGCTCCCCAAGGCAGCCATCACACTATCCTGCAGAGCTGTCTCTAGCTGTAATTACACACTAGAACAGAGGGACTATCGAAAGAGCGGCTTGTGGCTTCGGTTACCGCTCGCTATTTGTTTAAATGTGCACACGTTGGGTTGGAACGGCTCATTGCTGAAAGTAGATATTTTCGTGTTATAGTTTTCTTCTGCAATGATTGAGTACAGTTGAAGAGTGATTGAATGTAGGGTTTCATCCTGGTGCCTTAAAACTCCCTAACTTTGGCTTTACATGGAACTTTCACACAGCTAAAACCTTAAAACCAGCTTGCAAATCAGTTGGAAGTCTTGGTGAAATTCAGTTGCAACAGCCAACAAAGATGCCGATAGCATACTACGTGATCAGGTCAAAAGGTCAAACATTTGATTGGCAATGACACAACCTTGGAAGCAATGATAAAACTGAAGATGGAACAACATCTCTTGGGATGTTGCTTATTTGCTGGTATTAACATCACAGTTATTTTAACAATGGCCTTCTATATCATGGTCTACAGTAGAGGTTCCCAACCCGGGGGCTTATAGGTCTCCCTGCCACGCACATTTTGGTGTTTTCCTGTCAAATGGCCATGTTAATCAGCAAATTGGTTGGATCAGGTGATGTGGTGTGAGTGCTGAAAATAGATAAATACCCAAAAATAGATATATACCCATCTTCATTTTGTCATACTTCCGTTCTGATGGGAGTCATTAGCTCAATTAACCTTTCATATCTTTAAGAACAAATTGCGCATATGTCTCCCTGGATCAGTTAATGTACTCACTAATGTGCCGTCTAGATACGCTCTGCGAGTGAAAGAACACTGGAGATTATGTTCATTTTTACAAAAGCACTTCTGCCTTTTCAACTTAAGTGCTTGAATATTGCTGCATTTGTTGTTATGAACTGAGTGAGATTGAATTGGCTCACACTGAATGTTTTCATTACTGCATCGCATAACTCACTTTCAAATAGTGATGAAAAAAACTTTTCAGGCACTGATATTAAACAGTAAGTGGAGCATATCTGATCAGCCATCTTGGATATACTGAGTTTGGGAATCATGGTTAGAAATAATGCATAGAGATACAGTGGTAAAAGGGTTAAGCCTTTGAATTTGATAGTTATTAATTTTATTTGACTACTATATTCAAATGTACAATGCAAAAAAAAAAACAAAAAAAAACAACAACGCAGGGTTGTTTATGTTTACTTTATCTTTTATTTCATTGCAGACAGGTTGAACCCTAGATATGATATGTTTTGTCTGGCCTACTTGATATTATTTGTTAATATACATTCATTCCTAAGTTTCTGTGTAATAGTTTTCTCTGAAATGATCGAGTACAGCTGAAGAGTGATTGAATGTAGGGCTTCATCTTGGTGCCTCAAATCTTCCTAAGGTTGGCTTTACATGGAACTTTCATTGGACGGACCAAACCTGCAAAAGAACCTTAAAATCAGCTTGCAAAACGTTGGAAGTCTTTGAAAATTCTGATGCAACAGCAATTAAGATGCCTATAGCATACCATGTGATCAGGTCAAAAGATCAAACATTTGATCGTCAATGACACATCATGGTCACGAAGATAAAACTGAATATGGGACCCCCTGCCCTGCACATGTGGGTGTTTTCCTGTCAAAAAGGGGATGTTAATTAGCAAATTAGTTGGTTCAGGTGTGTTGGGAGAAGGGAAAACCCTAAAATGTGCAGGGTAGAGGTCTACAGTACTGGGCAAAATTCAAAATTCATTCATTCATTCATTCATTCATTCATTCATTTTCTAAGTCACTTATCCTTCTGGGTCATTTGTTTTTTATTGGGGTGCCAAGGAGCGTCCAAGATGACACATCACTGTTCTTTGTTTACCTCACACTACATAGCCATTCCTCATTCCCAACACTGGAAATTTATTGGATACAACAAAACCATGTCAAGATCAGGCTATATTCATCAAAAGCTTCAAGCGTTGTTAATCTGAAGAAGTGCCCAGTCTTGTGCAGCTTCTTTTCCTGTATTCATGGCTCTTAATCAACTTTTAAACTTATTTGGAAGCTCCTCTTTTTCAGTTTATTTATCTCATGTCAGATCTCCTCAGGAGCATCTGCTGAAAAGTGAATAACTTGTACTTAATAGCCGTTTTGACTGGAAATTAAATGAATGAAGGATCTCTGACTTACTGCATGAAGTTCTTGCAATAACAAAACTCTTCCAAACAAAACCCAAAACAAGTTGCAGAATGATATGATAAATAAGAACCTACGAATACTACTAGTATTGCTAGACCTAGGGGAAGTACTGAATGTTTAGCATGCTTCTGAATTGCTTTGTGCAAATGTCAAGTTGAAACGAAGTCCCATGGTACTACTTGAATTGAAGTTCTACCATACAAAGGCAGTCTAATGACTGATCAGTGCGGAAAACTGCAGGTCTTTACTGCGTTGCCTCTGACCTGTTTAAAGCTTCATAGAGGAGGTGTGAATTGGACATCATTGTTAAACCTTTTCACTCCATTAAATCACCCAAGGATAGTTTCCTCAAAGTGTGCGGAACATATCTGGCAGGTTAGGATATACCCTTTGGCAAATAATTAAGGCCTTTACGGTGAAAAATAATACCCGTCTTCATTTTGTCATACTTCCGTTCTGATGGGAGTCATTAGCTCAATTAACCTTTCATATCCTTTAAGAACAAATTGCGCATATGTCACCCTGATCAGTTAATGTACTCACTAATGTGCCGTCTAGATACACTCTGCGAGTGAAAGAACACTGGAGATTATGTTCGTTTTTACAAAAGCACTTCGGCCTTTTCAACTTAAGTGCTTGAGTATTGCTGCATTTGTTGTTATGAATTGAGTGAGATTGAATTGGCTCGCACTGAATGTTTTCATTACTGCATCGCATAACTCACTTTCAAATAGTGGCGAAAAAAACATTTCAGGCACTGACATTAGACAGTAAGTGGAGCATATCTGATCAGCCGTCTTGGATATACCGAGTTTGGGAATCATGGTTCGAAATAATGCATAGAGATACAGTGGTAAAAGGGTTAAGCCTTTGAATTTGAGAGTTATTAATTTTATTTACTACTATATAAACAAAAACAATGCAGGGTTTTTTACATTTACTTTATCTTTTATTTCATTGCAGACAGGGTGAACCCTAAATATGATATGTTTTGTCTGGTCTACTTGATATCATTTGTTAATATACCTTCATTCCTAAGTTTCAGGCCTGCAACACATTCCAAAAAACGCTGGGCTTGGCTTTTCGTGGATACTACTTTTGTACCAAATCACCTGTTGACATCATCTGATCATCATCACATCATTATGTTTTTTCCCTCATTATTAGCCCCAAATTGCCCCCGTCTCTCCTTTTTTTTGAATGCATAACACATTTCAAAGCAAAAGACGATGACTTTATTGAATTTGGTTTCATAACACATTATAAGATCCATTGATAAGCAGTATGGCTTTATTTAGTATTGAATATTTGAATATGCTGTATTTAGTATTGAATACTGGGATATGGCTGTATTTACTACTGAATATTGAAATACGGCTTTATTTAACATTGAATATTGTAAATATGACTGTATTTAGTACTGAATATTGGAATACGGCTGTATTTATGTCACGTGGGGTCAAGATGAGGAGGCAGGATGTAAGCGCAAGGATTTAATGAACAGAACAAATAAGACAAAACAAAACCAAAGAAACCAAAAACACTAAGAAACACTGAACCAGGTTACAAAAACAACAAACATGAGGACAAACGACCGACATGGAGACAAAACACCAAGCAAGCACAAAGGGAACCACAGGGAGTATAAGAGAACAAAGACTAACAAGAACACCTGGGAAGGGGCGGAGCTACAAACTAGGGACAGGTGAGGGGACTGACAAGGGGGCGGAGACAGGAGGAGCTATAAACCAAAACAAACAGAAGCACATGGAACAGGACAACAAAAGTCACATGGAGGTGACAAGAAACAGAAAATCAGAGAAAACAGACAAACATGGGCAAGACAAGGCAGGACGTGACTATTTAGTACTGAATATTGGAACACGGCTGTATTTAGGACTGAATATTGTAATATGGCTTTATTTAGCATTAAATATTGGAATTTCATTACAGTGAAGTTAAACAGAAGTGAAGTAATTGGACATATCTGAAGCACAAGCGGCTAAATTGACTTTATTTTAGCCATTTTGGATACACATATATGTACCATTAGCTGCTACATCCATTATATCCACAGTTATTTTTGATGAATGACATGCCAGGAAACAGCTTTGGCTGGTTAAATAACACACATAAGGTCTGAATATAATACTTGAGGTTGTTTTCGCGTGGCACACCTGGCAGGGCTTGACAGTCACCAATTGTGTCAGGGTGGCTGGAAACTGCCTAGCAGGTTTGATTTAGATGTGACTCGCTCTTTAACACTTTTACTGCTCTGTGTTATTTGACTCGAGTGACCTCCAGCTAACCTTGAGGTCAGTCAGCGCAGCCGGTGTCCTGCCAGGCAGTGCAGGGGTCAGAGCGAGTTCAAAGCCAGGTCACAGCTGTACGAGGACACAGGTGGGGTCACGCTCCCTTAGGACAAGTTCCAAATTACTGAGTGACACTAACGACTCCCAGTGACTTACCTAGCACCCCCTAGTCTCTCAGAGGGTAGGGGGGGCTTCAGGCCTCACCAAAAAACAGGCCTTCAAAGTAGCTGCTTACAGCCCGGGCTTTGATATCATTATAAGCGACGCTCTTCAGCGAGGAGGGAAGAAAGGGAGGAGGGGAGCAGCAAAATAGGGCGGGAGACAGAAAAAGAAGACATGCCAGGTTGACAACTTTCTTTGTCAAAGCCGTGGGGGAAAAGGAAAAGGCGGCAAGCAATTTGGAATTAATAGAATCTTATACAAATGAAGTCCAAGGGCAAAGGCAAACAGCTAGGAGGATTAAAGCCTGTTTAATTTGTAAAAACAGAAACTGGGGGAGATGGCGCGCTTCGCCCTCTCCATTCTCTCCCTTTTCAGCTTTGGCTGTGTAATTGAAAACAAGTTCAGAGGAGGCCCTCTGAGGTCTTTATTCAGACAGTGGTTTACTGGGCCACACTAAAGAAACGGCCTCAGTGCGATAAGCTAATGGCTTGTTTTGGACTGATAGCCGGAGCAGGGAACCATATTTACTATAAACACTTCAAACAAGGCCATGAGAGAGGGATATGGGGTGGAGAGAGAGAGAGAGAGAGAGAGAGAGAGAGAGAGAGAGAGCAATGTAATCCAACACAGAGACAAAGAGAGAATGAATAAAAAGAGGGGTGAGAGAAAGTGTGAAACAGATGAACAGAAAAAAAGAGTAGAAAGAGAAAGAGAGACTGAGAAGGAGAGAGACAGATGGAGAACTGAAAGAGAGATTAAAAAGATGAAAAGATGTAAAAAGAATAGAAAAACAGAGTGAAAGCGAGAGAAAGAGATGGATAACTGAAAGAGACATAAAAACAAGAGTAGGACATAGATAAGAGAGACAGAAGAGAGAAGGAAACAGAGAGTAGGACATAAACTACAGACAAAGAGGGACAGAGAGAAAGAGAGAGAGAGATGGTGTGTGGAATAAGAAGGGAGCAAAAGAGAAGGAGGGGGAGAGGGAAAGGGGCAGACTACAGAAAGGGTGAAAGGAAAGAAGAGATGGTGAAGAAAATAAGTGAGTAAGAGAGAGAGATGATACAGATAAAGAGATGGAAAACAGAAAGAAAGAGTAGAGAGAGAACAAATAGAGAACAAGAGACAGACAATAGAAAGAGGAAAGACATGGATTGAAAGAGAAGAGAAGGTGAAATATAAGAAAGAAAGTGAGAGAGAATGAGAACACAAAACAGATGGCAAACACAATGAGTGAAGAGAAAGAAGAAGAGCAAGAGAAAGAAAAACACAAAACAGAGGAGACAAAAAGAAAGATGAGAACACAAAGAGAGAGGGTGAAAGATGAAGAGAAAAAAAGATAAAGGAAAGAGAGTGGGGGGAGAAGGAGAGGGAGATGGAGAACTGAAAGAAAAAATGAAAGATGAAAAATGAAGAGAAAAACAGTGAAAGCAAGAGAAAGAGATGGATCAAAAAGAGTAGGAAATATATGAAAGAGATAGAAGAGAGAAGGAAAGAGAGAGTAGGAAATAAACTAAAGACAAAGAGGGACAGAGAGAGAGAGATGGTGTGCAGAGTAAGAAGGAAGCAAAAGAGAGGGAGGGGGAGAGGGAAAGAGGGGCATACGACAGAAAGAGTGAAAGGAAAGAAGAGATGGTGAAGAGAATGAATGAGTAGGAGAGAGAACAAGACAGACAAAGAGATGGAAAACAGAAAGAAAGAGTAGTGAGAGAACAAAAAGAGAAAGAGAGACAGACAATAGAAAGAGGAAAGAGATGGAGGATTTAAAGGGAGGAGAATGTGAAATACGGAGAAAACAGAAAAGGAAGGAAGAAGAGAGGGAGATAAAGCAAGATGGGGACAGAGTGCAGGAAAAGTAAGGAGTGAGGGAAAGAGAGATGAAAGAAAGACAAGAAAATAAGAGACAGACAACAGAAAGTGAAAGAGTGAGGGAGTAAGAGAATGACAGAAGAGGGAGAGAAAGAAAGGAGAACAGAAAAAAGGTAAAGTGAGGGAAATGAAGGACTGAAAAAGGTTGAGAACTGAAAGAGAGAGTAAATGTAAGAAAGAAAGAGAAAGTTAGAGAGAATGAGAACACAAAACAGATGGCGAAGAGAATGAGTGAAGAGAAAGAAGAAGAGCAAGAGATGACAAAAGGAAACTGGAAAGATGGAGGACACAAAAAAGAGGAGATAAAAAGAAAGATGGAGAACAAAGACAGAGTGAAAGATGAAGAGAAAAGAAGAGAAAGGAAAGAGAAAGTGGGAGGTAGAAAGAGAGGGAGAGGGAGAACCGAAAGAGATAAAAAAGAGTAGCAAATAGATGAGAGATAAAGAAATAGAGAACAGAAGGCAGCTCAGAGAGAGAACAAACAGAAAAAGAGAGACAGAGAATAGAAAGAGCATAGGAAAAAGAGGGAAAGACAAAGCGATAGAGACCAGAAGAAAGAGCAGAGACAGAACAAAAATAGAAGAGGAAAGGGATGAAGAGGTGAAAGAGAAGAGAAGGTAAAAGATGGAGAGACGGGGACAGAGGGCAGATAAAAGTAGGGAGAGAAAGAAAGGGAGATTAAAGAGACAAGAGAGACGGACCACAGACAACAAGAACGCGAGAAAACGAGAGAGTGAGGTACTAAGAGGTGAGCAAGAGAAAGAGAGAAGAGGGACAAAGAAGAGGAAGATGAAAAAAGAGAAGGATGACAGAGAGGAGGAAGAGTGAAGAGAGAGAAAGAGCTGGAGAACTGAAAGTTAGAGAGAGAGA